>LPNX011175238.1:0-10607 GCA_001517045.1 Pseudotsuga menziesii
AGGCACATAGGAAAGCAAGACTAGGTGAGGTGAACTTGTTTTTTGCCCCTTTCATCCTCCACTCTTTCCTCCATGAAAAAGCATGTATGAGCTGACATTTCACCACTCATTATCTTTACCATGCGCCCTTGCCAATTCGTGAGCCTCATGACAGATTTGGGATCAGCTTTTTACACCTATGGGGGATTTGCCTATTTTGGGTAAGCCTGCTTTATGCTAGTTTTTGATGCCTCCTTATGCATTCGACCTATTGATGTATTCTATATATTCATAAACCTATGTTATTACAGGGTTGGTTATTGTACACTGAGTTAATATAATTTTGTGTTATAGCTCCATATTCAGTCTCCATTGTTGACAATTTTGCATGATCAATTGTAATTTGTTGTGAGTGAAATTAATCTATTGCTGGTCAGAATTTCTACATGAACCACTGGCTTTGAAGGAGTATCATCTTTGGTAAATATTATTTCTAAAGGTACTAAACCTTTTGGGATGAAATTACTCTTCAACTCAATAATTTTATGACCTGTTATCTCATGTTCAGCAAACTTATTTTCAGCAGAATCATTTTCAGCAGATTCATTTTCAGCAAATTCATTTAACTGTTCATCTCCTTCATCTTCTTCTTGATCAATTTGGGCATTAGTGAACTCATCTGTAATCTCAAGAAATTTTTAGATTTCAATATCATCTTCAAATACCCTCCAATGTCTCACATTATCCGGTACACATGGTCTGTACCTTACCTCTATGGGATACCTCAGCTGAGTGGTTTTAGGAATTCTGAAGTGTGTGGCAGCCAAAGCTAATGAGTCTGCAGTCTCATTATGATTCCTTGGGATATGAGTAATATTAAATGCTACAAAATAGTTGTCAAGCATATCCCATACCTCATTCCGATACACTTTCAACAAACCCTGCTTTACTTGATAGTTGTTCTTGACCTGCTGAACAACCAGTTCGGAGTCGCCAAATGCAGCAATTTTCTGAATGCCTAAATCTTTAGTAGCTTTCAATCCCAATAGCAGAGCTTCATACTCAGCAGTATTGTTAGTGGTAACAAACTCCAGCTTATACATGAGTTTCACTATCTCATCTCCAGGAGAAATGAGTAGCACTCCAGCTCCAGCACCCTCTTTGCATGAAGATCCATCGAAATACAACTGCCACAGTGCATCTTCTTCCTCTCTGCTGTGTTTTATTGGCTTATCTTTTTTCACTTGTAACAGACCAGCAGAATTATCCTGATCACTGAAATGTAACATGCATGTACCAAGATCTTTATCAACAGAGTATAGTGGGTGATTAGTGGGATGCTTGTCATCTGTCACTATATAAGTAAACTGTAACTCTCTATACAGTCTTCTAGTTTCTCCACCAAAAACTGGAATAGTTGCATAAGAAAGGTCCATCTGTAAGGTTCCCCCAACCTTCTTAGCCCATGACCTAGATAGAAGTAATCCAAACTTTGGTGTAATGTCAGCTACTACAACATCCATTATTACACTTTTCATAGGCAACTGAGCTAAGCTAGCAACCATATCTTTAATTACTCATAAACATTTCACAGCTCGGGAGTCAAAAGCATATAGATCATGGTAAGGTTTGGTGATACTGAGGCCCAGGGCTTCCATTACAGCTTTTGGCATCAAATTATGGGAGGCTCCTGAATCTAAAAGACAATTGTGAATCATTTGGTCATGGACAGTCAAGGTGACATAAAAGGGAGGAGAAGCACCAGCCTCATTTTCAGTCTTTTCAGCTAGAGCTGATCCAATAAAAATTCTTGGGCTTTCTTCTTCCAAATTAACTGTATCTGAAACAAGCTGATTACTGGGTACATTCATCACTTTCAGAACTGTTTGTTTATATGATGGGTTCTTTATTAACTCAGTCAAAGGCACATGAATCTTTAACTTCCCTAGTTCATTCTCCAAACTGAAATTTTGGACAGATTTGTTTACCTCTTCAATTTCAACATTCTTCTTTGATTTTTTTGCTGATTGTCTTTTTTCTGGCATAGGATCAGCTGTCTGTTTAGAAGGAACAACAGCAGCAGGAACAACAACCTTCTTCTTGCGGGCTTGGACCACTTGTTTCGGGCCTAATCTGAGATTTATTGTCTTCTTAGGTCCATTCTGATGGACAGCAATAGTTACGGCAGTATTTTCCAAGCCTAAATCATCTTCAGTTTCAAACATATCAGCATCATAATATTCTAAATTCAGAAAATATTCTTCAGTAACAAAACCTGTAGACAATCCATCTCCAAAGTGGTTCATATCCTGATCAGTCTCAGTCTCTTCAAAGAGCAGCTATTCATCAACTTCTTCTTCATCAGCTACATTATTTTGAAGAGGTGGAGGCACTCTTTGATCTTCATTCTCTCTCCTCTCTCGCTGAATATCATTGTTCCTGCGCTCTCTTGGTATGAATCTGGGAGCAAATTGTCTTCTAAGCTAATTCTGGTTAATTGGATTTCTTTCAGCTTCTGGAGCAGGTTTGGCAGAATTATTTTCAAGATCTAGTTTATTCAGTTTGGCAGTGAGAATATTTACCAGCTTTTCCATCTCATCTATCTTGGCTTCAGCAGACTGAGGAGCAACACTTGTTGAAACAGCTTCCTTCTTTCCTTTTCTCTCATAAAGCTGCTGAGGAGTTTCTTTCTTAAGTCTATTTGAAGCCAGCAAATTGGACTCAACCTCCAATGTTGCATCTTGCATATTCAACAGGGTGATAGGTCTTCTTTCTCTCAGCAATAGAGAAAATTCATGGTCAAAGGCATTGGCATAGGTGAGTTTAGCTGATGTTTCAGTAGGCTTAATTTCAGCTGGGATCCTACTATACATTTTGTTGAATCTTTTGGAAAAATCTGCAACAGTTTCCTCTTTTTTTCTTCTGAGAGCTCCAAACTCAGTTATATAATAGGTGTAGTCATTTGTGTCTCCCCATTGCCTCATGAAAAGATCACGGAGCTCTTCTATTATAGTGATTGCGTTGGCAGGAAACTCTCTGAACCACTTCCTTACATCCCCATCAAGGCTCTGAACAAATACCCTCATCCATACATCTTTGATCTCAATGTTTTGATTATCAGCATAACTTAGGAAAGCATCCCAATGTTCTTCAGTAGTGGTCTCCCCCTGACCATTGAACCTAGGCATATATTTCTGGTAATCACCTCCAGGCAAAGCATGTAAAGGTTGAGGTAAGACTAATGGTGCATATCTGGCTGCAACCATGCGGTCCATCATATCCATGGGAGGGTTTTGGGCTGCCATTTTTGTACTGATAGGTTTTAAAGATGAGGAAGATTGACTGGAACTTGTTTGAAAAGGGGTCTTTCCTACTTTCAGCTGAAAAAGAGGTATTTTACCAGGAGAAGTAGTCTTGGCTTTCAAAAAGGTTTGAGGATTAGTAAAAACTTGGAAAGTGCTCTCAGGGATGGTAGGTTTTATCCAAGGTGAGGTTTCAGCTAGATGTAATGAAGCACCCAACTGGTCAAGGTCACAAAGGGATGATAAATATTGATACCTTCAGATCTTTCTTGCTGTTTTCAAGATCTGTTCAGGGTATGAAACCCCTGAATGTAACGGTGAAGTAGGTCTGCTCCTGGTTCCCACTCCTCTAGAAGCCACTGTGACAACTTGGTGAAAAATAGCCTTCAAAGTGCTGATTTAAGTCCACCTCTTAAACCAGGAAAATTGATAAGTATCCCAGGGAAGATATGCTTCAGCTTCGTCCCCGGCAACGGCGCCAAAGATGTTTGTGCCAGAAATTGTTTCTAAGGACAGAGAAACAAGCCAACACACACTCAAGATAAAATTCAATAAAATAGATAAAGTTTAGGGTTTCTGTAGTGTTTTAATGGTTGTAAGCCTTAGGAACTATCAGGGAATACATTCAGAAACAAAATAACAACTAAATCATGAACAAAAACTGATAAAGATGCCTGATATATCAACTAGATCCCACATAAAAAGTATGTTGAGGTTCATACCTAACAGACAAGCATTACCAGCAAATATACATTAACTAGCAATGAATACATCTATTAAGAAACTAAACAAGTTCAAAAATGAAACCAACACAGAAAAACTGAAGGATAAAAGTCATATACATCTCATAATTTCATCAGCAAATGTTTATAAGAGTTACAATACTTAGCTCTGAACAAGTCTGAAGATATAAATAGTCTGCAGACCTCCTATAGCTCCCAAAAATCAGAACCTTCTAAATGACTTTCCTATCTCTCTAAATAGAGTTTCTTTACAAAATCAGTTGGGTCTAAAACCCTAACTGCCTTCATCAATTCGCTGGGGTAAGGTAAAAAGTAAAAACTTACAAAATTACAAAATATGCTAAAAATAGTAAATCATTAACATATGTGTTTATCAAAAGATAGCAACTAACTAAATGAACAGTTGTTTCATAGCCTTTTCACTGCCTCTGCTAAGAGGGCAATGCCATCTAGTGCTTTCTCCCTCTTTTTAACTTTCTTCTGTTCCTGCTCCATGTCATTAATCTTCTTGATTAGCTCCTTGTTTCTCTGTTGTAGGTCTTGGATTGTTTCCTCCAACTTTGTGCAATGCCTTTCAGTAGCTCTTTTCCTTTTTAGCACCTCTTTGGATACTTCTGATAGCTCCAGGAAATGATTATGGACATCCTGCAGCTCTTCTATAAGCCCTCTGTTGACTTTCAATAACCCATCATTAACCTCTTGTAAGTGTTTCATCTGTTGCTTGTACTTCTGAATACTTTCCTACAAGTTTTGTTCATCAAAACTAGGGATTTCAGGTATGTTTGCATCCTTCATTAAAAAGTCTGAGAAATCAGTAGGAATACTAGGCTCTTTTATAATTCCTGCTTCCCTGAGTATAGCTTCATCTTCTTCCTCCCACTCCTGATTTTCAACAGGACATGCTTTTGCCTTTTCTTCTTGCTATTGTTTTAAGAGTTTATTTTTTATCTCAAGAATTATTGCATATAATTTAGATGCAGGATTGCTTGAATCTTCTAATGATTTTGATGAACTCTTGACTTCTGCAAGATGCACATAAGGAGCTTTTACAGCTGCTGGCTTCTTCCCTTTTCTGCTAGCTTTCTTAATTTCTGGATTTTTATCAGGAGATACATCATCTAACACAGTTACTTCATTTGTGTTTAACCTGGGATTGAGCAATTTTTTCATGTTTAGTCTTAGCTTGTTTGTTGACCTAGTTTTAGGTCTCCAATATGATACTTTCTCTCCTGGCATTTTCAACTCCTTTCCTTGATGCTGGATAGCAGCCAACTCTACTATTTCAAGCTTACCCCTCTTTCTATTAGGTTTTGTTGCTTTTCTACCTGAAGAAAGAATCTCTTTGTAGGTTTCATCTTCAACTGCAGTTTTTTCTACCTGCTCCTCTTCTAAAAGGTAACCTTCATCATCAGACAATACAGTAATGGGGCTTCTCTGTTTGACTTGCAATTCTTCCTCATGCACAGCCACCTTTTTTGTATCAGCAGTTTTCATCTCATGAGGGACCTCTGTTGGTACCATGGGCTGTAGCAGCTGCTTTTGGTCTTCAACCAGTGAGTAATTGCCTTTGCTACTAGCTGAAAATACTTTAGGTCTATTATCCTTTTCCACATGCTCTGATGCTTCCTCAACTTTGACCTCTGGCTTATCTTCAGGCTTAGACTTTTTACCTAATTTCCTCATCAAAACCTTACCTTTATCAATTTTCCTTTTAGGTTTCTAATCTTCTTCTTTAGTTTGAAAACCAGACCAAAAGATAAAAAAGTCCCAGGTATTCCCTTCATGTTGCAAAACAGTGTTAATGATTAACTTGATTAATCCATGATGAAAAATTGACTGAGATGTATGGTCTTCATGTTGCTTAACCCTACTAGACATTTTCTGCAAGCTTCTCAGAAAAAAGAATGGCAAGTTCATCTTTGACACTCCCACCATGTGTTGCAAAAACCTGAAGTGGTACTTGAATACATAAGTGTACCTGCCTTCACAAGTAACATAGCTCTGCAGTATCCTGATTGGCTCAACCCACTCTCTTCTGAAATGTTGAATAAGGATGCCTTTATTCCAATCAGGAGTGACATTAGGTAAAAGATATCTTTGTGGATCAAAGTCAAAAGGCAACTTCTTCAACCATGGTTCACCCTCATTTTTAATCCCTGTGGCTTCTGAGATCAGTTCCACTGTCAGCTTAAATTTGAGAGCATTAATGGTCACCATATCATTTTTTAAACCTTGAGCAAACTTACAGGATACTTCTACATTATATCCATCTATCTTCTTAAAAAAGTCCATCCAACCTGCTTGCTGAAACAATTCAACACATCCAGGGAATTTTCAATCCACCCTACATCAGCTGGCTCTGCTTTGTTCACTTTACCACTTTTGCCCATTGTTTCATTAAAAACTGAAAGTTGTATGATTTTCAGTAGATGGTCTATGAACTGCTTTTCCTCAAGCCTCTTAACAATTCCCTGCAATTTTCTTGACAGACCTGTTTGTTCTTTTTTAGAAAACAAAATAAATCTTGCCAACAGGTGGAAGAATTCAAATCACCGAGGGCTTCAAATGCTCCTTCATCAAACTTGAGAGTAAGATTCAATCGTGAATGAGACTGTCACAACAACAAAATAACACTGCCCATCTTTAAGATGCACAATAAACCATAATGTCGAAATGTTTTAGGCTACAGGCTACTCAAACTCCTCATTTTAGGGTTAAGGAAACTAGATATCATGTATAATATACATTCAGATATGACATTCTCCTTCAATACAAACTGAGTTAAGTCATAAAAAACAGCACTTAGATCAATTTAAGTATCCAGGCTTTTCAATGCAACTGAAGACTGTCACTGAATGTAGCTGTTCTAATTCCAGTATTGTATTTTAATCCCTGTGTATCAATACCAGTATCAATTTTCAAACCCCAACTTCCTCACAGTTTCAGACTTTGCAAATGTAATATCAACCATAGGTTTCTCAACTGGAGACTACTTGTAAGGTAGATGAGCAAACAAAATCTTCTGCAATATATTCACATTAGCTTCCTGTAGCCTTAGTACTGAAAATGACATTAGGTCTGCCAACAATCCTAGTCATTCAACTCGTTAAACTCAATGTGCATAATTATCAGATCTTTTGGTGTAATTTGAGTGCTAAAACATAAACAGCTTTCACCTCAGACTGTTTCGAACTTCAATAACTGGATAGTTCAGACCTAGGGCTATTTTTCAGTGCTCTGTTCAACAAAACTTCTCAAATTGACTCAAACAACTATTTCTTTGGTTAAAATCTCAATTAAAAGCATAATTCATCCTCTCCATCAATCAATTTTATAGAACGATCTCCACCGGAAGAAACCCTAAATTGATGGACATTTCTTGGTGACTGCGGAATACCTGCTAATGCTCCACTATAGTTGCTTTAAATCTGACTCTGAGCTATTTAATGGCTGAACAGGTGTCTTGATATGTTTAATTTGATTACAGATATGAAAATAGAGAAGCCCTAAACTCCAGGGAACCTTCATAAACCTTGTCTCTGTTCTGCAGCGACATAATCCATCCTTTTCGCGGTTATGGTTACCCCACGAACCCTTTTGCCTTTGATAGTGCAGTTAAAAGGAAAATCATGCCACATTAGACCGATATTTGCTGCTAACTGTCAAACCAAACCGCATTAAGAGTAATGATGGTCATGATTTGCTTCACGACTTAAAACCACCTGGAATCATGTTAAATCTGAAGCATACATGCATCAAACAACTCACAATATGGGATTAGTGATTCAACGATTGAAATCATGACAAAATTTTGCTTAAAAATCGGGAAAAATAAGGCCGCGATATTCTTGTAGCGCGCCTTTGGTGATTTTTCGCTCCAGCGCTACAAGAATATCTTTAGTGCTATTTTTTCGCTCTTTTTCAGCTTTTGGACACTTTGGATGAAGTTTATAAAACTGCTTGAGTGGTGATCATGCCTTATTGTGCTCAGAATAATCATTTGTGAATCCATTTTTTGATATAGTGACTTTTAAAATCCTTCAACAAAAAACAAACCCATGGCCTAAAACTAAAATTTTCAAAAACAAGATCAAAATTTCATGTAAACACTAAACAAAATTTCCTAAAGGAGGTTAAATCAAAACAAAGTAAATGACTAACTTGAAAGAAAAAGCAAATCAAACCAAAATTAAAGAAAAAAAACCAAAATTTGAAGAAACCAATTACTGACTAAACATCTGGCTCCAGCTACGGGATGAAGTCCTCCCTGCGAGGCTTCAAGAACCTGTAGACCAGTGCCTTTTGTCTTCTATCTACCTGTCTGCAAACTTCCATTGGGCTATGGATTCTTTATTCTATCTCACTCACACTGGTATGTACAATGATCAGTGAAAATGCTCTTATAAACTGTAGAAATGCTTGATGAATCGCCCATTAACAGGGCTGGACAATTCCTCACCTTCTAAGGAATGCAAGACAAAAGTATTGTTCTCTAACACTTTTGATACTAGAAAAGGGACAAACCAAAGATTATCAAACTTACCATGTTTACCCTTTTGCTCCTTTCTTGCATCCCATCTTAAAACCATCTCACCTTCTGAGAAAGTATGTTCTTTAATGTTCTTGTCAAACCTGTTTTTAACCTTGGTTCTGTACAGCTGAGCTTTTTTATCTACCTTTTCTCTATTTTGTTGTAACTCTATCATTTCAAAGATTCTCCTTTGCATATCATCCGGTTCTTCTTGAGAGTTTTGTAGGAATTTCATCACTGGAATCCCTAGCTGAACAAGGAAAACTGCTTCTGTACCATAAACCAGCTGATATGGAGAAGTACCAATTGCCTGTTTCACTGTAATCCTATCTGCCCACAATGCATACTCCAGCATTGAATCCCAAGACCTTTTGTTATGCTTCAGCAATTTCTTGATTCTTTGAATGATGTTCTTGTTAGATGATTCAGCCTAACCATTTCCCTGAGGATAATAGGGAGTTGAGTGCTTCAAAATGATGCCATTTTTGTCACAAAAGTCCACCATTGCCTTGGACTTGAATGCCTTGGCATTGTCTGTTACTAATCTTTGTGGACAACCAAACTGACTCAGGATGTTTTCTTCAATAAAGTCCATGATTACTTTGTCTGTAGCATTCCTTGTGGGAATAGCTTCCACCCATTTTGTGAAAAATTATGTTGCAGTCAAGATCTAATGATGCTGTCCTGAAGATGCTGGATTGATTTCTGCAATAAAGTCCAGACCCCATTGCTAAAAAGGGGCATTGACTGCAATAGGTTTCAAAGGAAAAGACAATAATTTCTGCTTACCAGAAAATTTCTGACAGGGAATGCAAGCTCTTACCTGCTGGTAAACATCTGTGAATAAGGATGGCCAATAATATCCAGCTCGCAAAATTTTGTAAGCTGTTGCTTTCCAATATTTATGCCCTCCACAGGCACCTTCATGGGATTCTGAGATCACTTCACCTATTTCAGATTGGTCCAAACATCTGAGCAAGATACCCCCTAGATCTTTCCAGAACAACTGATCCTCTACCAAACAATACTTACTAGCTTTGAGTTTCAAAGATCTAGCAGCCTTCTTGTCTAAATGTTCAGGACATTGCAGAAATAACAGAAAATAGACTATGTCTGCATACTAGGTAGATGCTGAATAGAAATCCATGATATTCTCTTTCTTCAGTGTTGTTTGCTCTTCCTCTTGAGCTATTTCTTCAACCATAACATGCAGTCCAAGAGCTTGACAATTTGAATCAGCCAACAACTTGGATAAACCTTGTCCTTTAACAAGCTTGGTGGGTCTGATCTCCACGTCATACTCCATGATTTTTGCAATCCATCTGCCTCTCTTCCCTTCACTATCAGGCTATGTTAAAACATCTTTCACAGCAGCATTTGGAACAAATGAAATAACTTTTGAGTGCAGGACATAAATTCTGAAAAATTTTAAAGCCTTCACCAGAGCATAACCCTGCTTCTCCAAAATGATATACTTCAGCTCTGATTCTCTGAGAGTCTTACTAAAGAATGCTATAGGCTGTTCCAATCCTTCTTTATAAAAAGTGTCTCCACCAAAAATTGATAGTTGAGTCTTGTCACAGAGAAGTTATTCACAGTAAAACTATGTCGTACTAAATCCCCGTTTTAGTAAAACCTGATGGCAGTATATTTCAGTTGCAATTATTTTGGTCGTAAGTATTTTCGTTAAAGTAAAAAGGTGGGTTTTCCGAGGTAGTGTGTCACAGCCCTAAAATTAAAAAGGAAATGAAATAGACTGAGAAGCCACATAAAGTGTTATCATTCTCTTTGTCGAACTCAATGATGAATGTTATCATGCTTTTCTTGCACTGGTGTTTCTTTTTTTCTGAATTTCAATGTTGTCCAATTTGAACATGATCATGGACCAAGTAAATTAGATTCCAGTCCCTGAAGAAATACTAACAATAAGTTAATAATCTCTTCATACCTAAAATTGATAATCTAAGATGATGCCCCGCTTCGCTATAGATCCATTTGGTGGTAAAAAAATTAGAATGTTAAACCTATACTCCAAAATTTGTGTCTCCTAGC
>LPNX011175247.1:0-10868 GCA_001517045.1 Pseudotsuga menziesii
TGTTGCACCAGTATCAAGCAGCCAACAATCTTTGTAAGATGAAAGAGAAGTCATTTCATTAAATCCAAGATTACAATGTGCAACAATACAAGAATCAGAACATTTACTAGAATCTTGGTCATCTTTCTTCTGGTTATGCTTGTCTTTGATTGAGTCCCATGAAGCCCAACACAGATCTGATGTGTGCCCAGTCTTTCCACAACACTTGCACTGCAAATCTGATCTTTTGCTTCTGCCCCCTCTGCCTCTGAAATTTCTTCTTCTTCTGCCTCTCTCTTTGCCGCAATCTCCCTTGGAAGGGTCTTTGAATTGGTCTTTGCCAGCTAGGGCAGCACCAATACTAGATGCCAAAGAGTGCATCTTTACAACCGTTAGTGCAATTTACAATAATAAACTTGATATGACAAAGAGAAATGAAAAAATAAGAACCTTGCAGGTCTACAGTCTCTGCCAAGGTGTTTTACAATCTCAACTTCAGGTTTTAAAGAGATACAATAATAGTATTGCAGCTTCAATTTGCAGCAATTCAGGGAGAAGAAATCATTTCAGGAAGTGGACAGCAGCAATATTAAAATACTTTTTACAGCCTTCAATGCATATATCAGTATGATATATCAGTCAGCATATACGTGTTCACTAAGAGCAGTCTTCAACCCAGCAATCAACACCAACAATGTGAATGAAAATTACAGACTCCACCCAGCATATATACTCAACCAGCGCATATATACTCAATGATATCAGGCTCATACAACAGCCATATTATTCATGCACACACATGAACATATTTGCATACATTATTTGGAAGAAAAAAAACTCCACGCATATATACTCTTAAAGCTATGTATGCCCTACCATAAGAGGACATTGAAATAAAGATCTAATGGTTAGGTCAAATGATACTAAGCATGTCTAAGGCCCACATTTCTTAAACTCCAACCCCACTCTATGGCTCTTCACATTCAAAGTTCAATACTCATTCCACAAATTTTATTGGCCTTCGCTCTTACATGATCATTTGTTGTAGTAACACTCAACAGTTAATAACGTGCTCTGAACCATGCAATATTGGAATTTCATTTCATCTTTGCCTTTCCAATTCTGTTTTGACTTTTCATCAAACTCCACGCATTTTCTTCAAACTGATTGAAGACTCATACATCAGCAATATTTAAACTATTTCTTACAGCGTTCAGCATAATCTCCAGCAAGATTCATACAATAATCTCCAGCATACAATAATCTCTTCAATATATACAGTCTTCAACGTGGCTCTTAATCTTCAAATAATCTTCACAGTCGCAGCTTTCAGGCAAGCAGCAATCTGCAGGCCGCAATCTCTGAAAGAAAGAGTGTATTCTCCTGCAGGAAGGGGCCAACGAGTAGCTCTGAATTATTCTTCAGCATACATTATTCTTCCTCCGTAGTAGGCAGCCCTCACAACATGAGTCTCACGCTTAGGCTTAACGCAGGTCTCCTCCACGCAACCAGCGGTCTCTTCAGGCAGGTCTCCACGCACAGCTTCACTCACAGCAGTCTTTAATACACAACACGGTCTCTTCTCCACGCAACATCACAACGCTGGCTCTTCAGGCTTCACTACACAGTCTCTTCTCCACGCAGGTCGCAGCACAGAAATTAGGGTTAGGAATCTGAGAAATATTTGTCAGTCAATATATTTTGCAGTTACGTTCCATAAGGAGGTGGCCGTATGACAGTTCTGTGCTTTTCTCCAGCGCATACATTCAAAACTTTCCAACGCATACATTAATAATACATACATTAACAAGTCTCCAATATTACAGTCACGGTCACTCAACGTGCTTGCACATACACCTTGGCAGAGTCTTCACACCGGCATCAATATCTTCACGCAGGCAGCACCACACCTCCTTCTAGATCCACAGCAAACTCACAAAAATAGGGTTTATGCGTTTACCTCCACGCAAAGGAATGATGCCAAAATTCTTTCACAAAACAACTCTTTCACACAGCATTCTTCAGTATACACAATATACGAGCTTCAAATACACAGCAGAGAGCAGTCTTCAACTTACACAGCAATATCAACAAATAATGGAGCGATGTGGAGTGAAGAGGCGGCCAGCAAAAATTAGGGTTAGGTATACACTGAAAATAACGCAGAGGCAGATTGAATGGTGAATTCTCACAAAAACATTGTGAATATTATTTTAGACTCAATCCACAACGCAGGTCTGTAGGAGAAACGCACGCAGCTGGTAGACTGACAGTCTGGCAAGTAGAATGGCAGCGCTCTGATAACACAAGCAGAATGGCAAGCATGCAATGCAGCCAGGAGTTATGGCAGGCGGATAGCCAGGCTCTGATACCACATGATGGTAATAACTCCCGATTTATTATCTATTCCAATGCAAAAGCCTATACTTATACAAATCTCGTGGTGGTTGGGTTTCACCTTCCGCTCAGCTGGTTTAGCTTCCTATCTATTCATATTCCTATTTTATTTATTTACAATAATCCTGACGGATTATTCTAACAAAATGGAAAAGCATCTTGGTGCGCTATCTATGAAACAAGAATCATGCCACGACCGACTACCATCTAAACCTAAAAAATCGAAAGAATTATCATGCAGTCTACTACACTAATGTAGTCACACAGAACAATGAACAACGAAATAATGCACAAAATGATCAAAATAATCAAATATACAAAGGTCGTTGATACGAATGCCGCTTCGACAACCAACATGGAGGATATGGAAGTCGAGGTCGATTCTCCGAGAATCGAGACAACCGACCACGTCGGCCCATCCTATGTTTCACATTTTACAAGGAAGGACACCGATATGAAGACTGTCCATACAAGGACATGACTGACCTAAAATTCTATACTAGTTGTGGAGTGGGGGATCACTCATTAGAGGATTTCCCTACTATGCTTAAAAAAATAAATAAGAAGAAAAATGTTAATTTCTTGTCGTGTGTGCAAAAACATGATATAATTAATACAAATAATTTGCATATAGTAACCCAACAAGGGACAAAAATTGGGAATGATAACCCATGAATAAGAAAAATAAAAGAAAAGAATGTTTATCCTGACTCAGTTAAAGAAAAAACTATATATAAAGATGCAACAAATGTATTTAGAGAATTTGCCTGACAAGAAGAAGATGATGACAACCGACATAACACAGTAAAAGAGTTAATACACTTAGTACAAAAAGATAACTTAGTATCTCAATTCATTGACTTATTATATAAAATAAAACAAAACAACAACATTGAAAAACAAACAAAGAGTATTTGCAGTCTAAATAAAAAAGATAAAAGTGATGTCGACCCACTTGTCGACTTGGAAATTGAAGGATACCATGTTCGACAAGTCATTCTCGATTTCGGATCACAGGTAAATATTATGACTTGAGACACATGGGAACAGTTAGGCAGACCTCGATTATACGAATCAGGAATATACCTAAAACTAGCCGACCAAGGCCTAATTGAACCTATTGGAGTCTGGAAAAATGTCAACACAACGATGAAAAGAATATCGACGAAAGTCGACTTTGAAATTATTGACCTTAAGGAAGGATCCAGATCCTTCCCAACGTTAGTAGGTTGAACTTGGGGGAGAAAATGAAAGCCTCGATATCCTTAGACAAAGAAAGAATCAAATTAAAAGGGAATGGACAAAAATTCATTGAACCTATTCATCCATCCCAAGGAGAACCTTGGACAGAACCAATTGATGAAGAAGTTGACATCCGACAACTATATCAGATACAGAAAAATGAAGATTACAAAGAACCTAATATATATGGTGAAATTTACTTAGGAAACCAAGACTAAGTAGGATACAATTTAGACGCAGAACTATATGATTGGGAGGTTGAAAACTATAAAACAAAAGCAAGAGGATACGGGACCATTCAAAAAGTACAGAAGAAACCAGCCAGACAATGCTTTGTGGTGTCCATCATCCCAAAAATATTTGAGAAGAAAACTAGGAAATATCATACCTTGAAACCAACAAATATAAATATCACAAAAATCCCAAGATATAAAGAAAGAGAATCACCAGTTATGCACGTAGAGCAAGTATCTAGGAACATTGGTGAACATGGATGACTACAAAGCTTAGTGGAAACTTTTACAGGACAAGCTACTAGATGGTGGGATATCCATCATTCAAGACTGTAGACATGGACAACAACTTCGAATTATTTTGTAGAAATATTTGGAGGAAATAAGTTAACCAACTAGGCTTAGATACCTATATTTACCCAAGGACAAGATCCAGAAAACCACATAAAGACATGTGAAAAAGAATGGAGAAGACTTGGATATAAAGATGAGTGAATATGGCCACACTTATTCCCATCAACACTCTCCAACTTACCAAACAAATGGTACAAAATGGAAGAATCTTGATGTGAAACATTCCCATGGCTTGAACTCAAAGATAACTTTATCAAAGATTTCAACTTTGTACCCCAAAATGAGCATTTGGTCGAAACAACAAAATAAATCAAAGCATATATACAACCGATAGAAAAAAAAACCCTAAAACATAACCGACTGACAACAAAATGCAATAATATACAAACTGGGACAATTCCACAGTCAACAAGACTACAAATGGAAAATGAAAATTTAGAAGGAAAAAGATTTAGATGGAAATCAAACCATGCCGAAACAACATAACCAATTCGCACAGTATTCAAAGTCGAGATAACAGACAAGGAAGACATCGACCGAATGATCGCAACAGACTTTCCTGCTACATTTTTGTAGTTTAAAGAATGGATTCGACTAATTAATGAGACAAAATCTCCTGAATGGTTAGACACTAGAGTGAAAATCAAAGAAGTCAACATATCAAATGATGATCGACCAAAAATAGAAAAAATTGGAGACTACTGGACTGAAGCATAGACAACAGAGATAGTAAACATACTGAAATAATTTTAAGAAGTATTTTCTAGATACTATAAGGATCTCAAAGGTCTAGTATATGAAATGGGTGAAATGAAGATTGACATTAAACCTGATGTTTGACTTGTAAAGAAAATACCATATAAACTAGCTCATAAATACAAAGATATAGTCAAGAAAGAGATTGATAACATGCTTGCAGCAGGAATTATCTACCCTATTGACCAATCAGAATGGGCAAGTCCAATGGTGGTTCAACCAAAGAAACATGACCAACCAAGCTAAGGATATGTGTAGACTTCAAAGAACTCAATAAAGTTATATTAACGGACCCATTTCCAACTCTTTATGCAGATGAAATCTTAAATGAGGTCACATGACATGAATGCTACTCATTTACAAATGGATTCTCAAGGTATAATCAAGTACCAATAGCTAAAGAAGATCAGAAAAAGACAACATTCATATGTGAATTTAGCTCATTTTCTTACAGGGTCATGCCTTTTGGACTTAAAAATGCACCTACAGTCTTTTCAAGGATTGTGGTTAAAACATTTCAGGAGTACATTTACAAAAAAAGGAAGTATATTTCGACGATTGGACAATATAATCTACACTGAAAGACCATTGAAAATGGATAAGGCTTATGTTGGAACGATGTCAACAAATCCAGTTATCTCTTAACATCAAGAAGTATATTTTTGACCCCCATAGGGATATTGCTAGGACACATTGTCTATAAAGAAGGTATTAAAGTCGACTTTGCAAAAATAAAAATCATCCCTGACTTAAAACCACCGATGAATCCAAAACAAGTCAAGGTACTACTTGGTCATACAGGATATTATAAAAAAATTCATAAGACACTATTCAGATATGACATACCCACTGGAAGAAATGCTAAGAGAGGATGAAGAGTTTGAATGGACAGAGGAGTGCAACATATCATTTGAAAAACTAAAAATAAAGCTAGTCGAAGCACCCATTCTTTTACACTAATCTCCAAGAACTAAAATACCTTGTAAATAAGCCTCTACACCATGGAAGAATTTGTCGATGGCTACTTCTATTCCAAGAATTTGAATTCGAAGTCATCATCAGACTAGGTAAGTTAAATGTCGGTCCTGACCATCTATCAAGAATCGACACAGGAGAGGAACCAACAGGAGTCGAAGATGACTTACCAGATGCACATCTATTTCAAATAGAAGTAGTCCCAATAGAATTGGAGGAAATAGCACAGTTCTTAGAAAACAGGGAAGCACCAGAAGGCATGAATACGAAGAAGAAATAGATCTTAGCCATGAAAGCTGCACCTTACAGCCTCATAAATGGATTTCTATATAAAATGGGTCTAGATGAAATCCTCAGAAGGTGTGTAGTGGAACATGAAAGAAATAACATTATGCATGAATCACATTATGGACTTGCCGAAGGACATTTCCAAGCAGACACAACTGCAAAGAAAATCCAACAATCAGGGTTGTGGTGGCCGACACTTTACAAAGACTGGAAATTTTTTTTAATCCAATGTGACAGATGTCAATGACTAGGTTGACCCCTGCCTAGTATAGAAATGCCCTTGATATCAGTAAACCCAAGTTTGACATTTAAAATTTGGGCTATCGACTTCATAGGACCATTTCCCGTACCAGCAAAAAGAACAGGTGCAAGGTACAAAATAACTACAGTTGAGTACATAACCACATGGGCAAAGGAAGAACCAGTTGACACATGTTCCAACGAAATAGTTGCTAAATTTATCTATGAGAATATCATTACCAGATTTAGATGTCCACTAACCCTAATCAGTGACCAGGGAACACACTTTATTAATAAAACTATTAAAACACTAGCAGAGCAGTTCCAAATCGACCACCGTCAGAGTATAGCTTACCACCCTCAATCGAATGGAGCAATTGAAGCATTTAATAAAACATTAACAAAATGATTAACAAAAATATGCAACATTGACAAAGACACCTGGGATGAAAAGATACCTGCAGTACTATGGGCATACAGAACATCATATAAGGTACTCCAAGATTACATGGAGGAGTTGGTTATTATGGAAGAAGTACTAAGAGTCTAGCATGCTTATTATGGGCAATTCTATCAGCAAATCTGGTAGACCCGACAAGAAATCCAAGAGCTGGAGAAGAGAAAAATCACAGAGGAAGAACTTAGAAGAACAATTGAAAATCAAATAGTGCTGAAAATAACCAAATTATAGAAGCAAGAGCGATAAGCACATTAGTGGGTGTAGCAATCAATTCCAAGTTTAGAAAAAATAGACATCATTTGCTCGCAGATGAAACAACTTTTTGAAACTGCAGAAGAAAAGGACCAGTTTATGGGTATCGACATGCAAAGAATAACAAAACTTTCCATTCAAGAAAAGATGTCAATATTATCAAGTTTGACGACATTAACCATTGACATTCAAAAAGTACTACAAAGTTGGACGGAATTCCAACATCAACTGGCAATAACAGCTGAAGGAATTGACAAAGTCTGTGTGCAGAAGAGACCAACCATCAGACTTCACAGCCCATGAAGATCAAACACAGAAATAACTACTTACGACAGGAAAAGTAATTTTGGTACATCCCTATTTGTTCGAGACGAAGAAACGTTTTGTTTGTGGGGGAGATGTTGGAGGAGCAAGTCGGTAAGCCAACTAGAACAATAGCCGACTTAGTCGATTAGCTGACTAAGTCGATCAGCCGACTAATTAGAGATTAGTTTGGTCACATAAGTTCATGTCGGTTGACCGAACCGACAGGTAGTTATTTGTAACTGTTTTGTAATTCATATATATTAGGCTATTGAGCCAGATGAGAACTTGGTTTAGTTCTCTGTATTGTATGGACCCTTTCATGATAATATAATCTATTATTCTAGTTACTTGTTCTTATATCTTGTCTCTATTATGTATGTATGATTTTAGTGTGTATTATTGGTAACCTGGCGTGATCTGTGAGATTACAACAATATGTTATTTTTCTCAATAATTAACCACAAATTCACTCAAAATACTAAAAAATAAATGATTTGGAAAATAACAAGATGACCCATATTTATTCATGAAAATGGTGGATATTAATGGTTTTATGGAAGGATAAGATAGGAATAAGGTGAAAAATGGTATATGAAAGGTGAAAAAAATGTGGTCTTTTTGTGACTCAACATTCCCCCCAACTTGATTGGTTGCATGTCCTCACGCAACTATGCGCTGATTCTCTTTAAAAAAAATTGGCTTTGTAGCTGGGCTTCACATGATGATGGTATGTAACAGTAAATCATTCTAGGATTTGAAATGCATGAGCGAAAGCAATTTTCCTTATGGTTGGTTCTTGTGTGAAAACCATAAGTATAACAAATGTTGGTTCTTGTGTTAACAACATTCGCTCGTGTAACTTGTATTTTTGCTACAATACATAATATTTAAAAGTATATATGCATTGAAAATGATGAACCATCAATTTACATTAGAAATCATTTTCTTCATATTATGAATCATGCCAATATATATAGCATAGTTTACAAAGCATAGTTTGGGAAATACATGTTGGTTAATGGTAAATGAGGTGATGAATAGTCGCCCCCCCAACTTAAGATGTATTAGGTTTGTGAAAAGGAGAAAGGAAATGTAACATGGTGAGGAAATTTTCAAAATTCATTCATTTTCTAGCATTTAAGGAACTACATGGTTAAATATTAGAAAACAACATCCCTCCACTTATCCAAAAAGTTGATGAACTTATGCAATAGGAATGTGGCTGGTGCTGCTGGATCATAGAATGTGAAGTGAAGGAACTAAACTATTGTTTGGCTAGATGAAGTAAAATATGAAAGCTGAAAGTAGAACTGTGGTACTCTCGTATGATTGAAGTATGCTGCTGTAAAACTGCTGGTGGAGTCATGCAAAGTATATAGTCTTCACCTGCTACAAAATCTGATGGTACAATTCTTACCATGCGAATAAATATGTCGATGTTGAACATGGAAAGAAGTCATTGGATTACCGACCATTGATGAATGTCGTTAACCAATGTAAGGAAATATCACCATTGATGTCAATGAGTGACAAGGTACCTAAGTACATCATGCAAAGTGATAATAAATGAGTTGATGTCAAGCCACTTGCAATATCTAACGATCAAGGGACATTGATGTATTCCCGTGATTTTCAACAAGAGAACTTTCCATTAAGGCATGCAAGCCTCAAGGTACTAAAAATTAACTCTAATCTCTATCCTAGATAAGGTGCTAAGGTCGGTGGGGAATACTTGTTGAAAGGTGGACCTTAAGGAATACCACATCAGTGAACACGAGTTATACAAAATGAGTGGTAGGACTATAGATGAAAGATATAAAGGTCAAACAGTTTTTATGGAAGGGATAACAAAGCAATGTAGTCATGGAAAGAATCTGAATGGTTTTATTCATAAGGAAGAAGATGAACTGAAAATAAGGGAAATGTGTGCGACTCAGAAAGTTAGACATGCAAAAAGTCATGTTGTATAAGTCAGTGAAAACATAAACTCTGACATGGATGATGAATAAGCTTGGAAGGAAAAAGGGTAAGTAATCATGACGTGGCATAATTGGTTTCTAAAAGGCTTGTTTGTGGGAGAAAATTTCATGACATACACAAGCTAAGATTAACTCCTTCAAGCTTTCAATGAAACATTTTTGTGAAAACTTTCTAGGATTCTGGAAATTACTTCTGCATGCCATTTGTTCGTCGTTAAATCTTCAAAAGGCTAGCATTTTCCTCCAACAACTTCTGAGAGTGTTAAAAATACATGAAAAGATGTGCTTAACAGAAGTTAAGGAGAATAAATAAAATGCTCTTATACCTGAAAGTAGCAACGCTTCCGGTCAAAGCATGTTTCTGAGTGGCTTGTGAAAACTAGTTAGCGCAACAATCATAAAATTGAGAAGATTCCAAGTTCATTTATAATTTATAATTTTATGATTTGTTACCTAATTATTTTTATTTATTTATATATTTATATATTGTTAATTTAATTTTATTATTATTTCTATTATATATATATATGTTTTAAATTTGATTTATTTACCACAAGAACGATTTTTTATGTGTTTAATAAAATTGAAACAAAAATTAGAGTTTTTACACCCTCTTTTTACAAAGATGAATGTGTACTTATATAATGATTGTACAATAGGGAGATAGGCTCGACCCTTTCAGTGGTCGACCCCTATAAAAATGTTTAGTTATAGAGAAGAGTGTGGAAAGTAAGCGTTTTCTATGGGAGTTTGAAACAAACATCTAATATGAAAGAAGTGCGGTTCATAATTTGTTATTGCATAATCATTAGCAGGCATGGTTTATATGAAGATCATAACAAAACTAAAACAAACACCTACCTCCCCCAAACGAGAGATGTGCCAGGTCCCACTGTGTAAAAATAAAATAAGGAAGAAGGCTTAACTGCGACAACAGTTGCCTTTGATTTCAAAGACACATACTAACTTTATAACATTATTTTATGTTTGACCTAAATTTTTATTTTTAAGTATTTTAATTATTGTTATATATATACAAAATATCTAAAAATTAAAATAAATTATGCTAATCTATAAATATTAAAAATAAAAACAAATTATGCTAATCCCATACAAAAAGTGGGATAGGGATGTATTAAAATTAATTAATTAATTTATTATTATTATTTTTTAATTTTAAGAATTTATAGATATATATATATATATATATATATATAAAGTTTTATTATGTTAAATTTTATAAATTGTTTAATACTTTTGTTCTTATAATGAAGCAAATAAAATAGAATAACACAAAGTATTATTGCTTTGGTTTTGTATTTGTTTAGTATTTTATTATTATTATTTATTATTTATTTTGTTTATTAACTTAATGTTAATTAGTTAGTGTATATATATATATATATA
>LPNX011175247.1:10881-32179 GCA_001517045.1 Pseudotsuga menziesii
TGGCCATCTTCATCATAGAAGTGGGAAAGTCTCTGGAGAACGCATAGGGAAAGCTGCTGTAGTAATTCACATAAAATACAGTCGATGCATTAGTGTTGGAGAAGAGAATCTGATCCGACTGGAGAAGCCGCGTATTGTTCTCAAGATTTTTGAAATACACATTATCAAACATGTCTTTGGTCACAGGGTCCAATGGCGCCAGTGTATTTGCATCACTGTTCCCATCTGGGCATAAGCTTTGTAGGTTTTGGAGTAGAGATGGCTGGATCGTTGGGTTCGGATTGTTTGAGCCGCTCAAATTGAAGAGGCGTGAGCTGAAAGTGGCGCAGTGGGCACGGCCTATGGTGTGAGCTCCTGAGCAATATACCAGTGATATATGTTCATTGATATAAAGGTTAGGTGGCGAGATCAAACTACCCATGCATACAACATTTCAAACTATCATACAACATTTCAAACTAGCATTAGATTTATCTTAAACTTGGTTTTATTAAAAAAACAGCATGAAATTTATCTTAAACTTGGTTTTATTAAAAATCAGCATGGATTCATCTAAAAGGATGTATCAAGCACCTAGAGGGATCAAATTTCTCAAGTTATAATGCTTTTTTAAAGTGGAAATATTGATGAAATGTGTAATCCAATGTTTATGATTTAGTTTATCTAATATATGCTGTTTATATATATATATATGCAATTCTAAATATTTTAATTTTAATTTAAGCGAACATGTTATTTTTAATAAATAAATAAATTACACATTATTTTTAATAAATAAATAAATTACACATCTCTCCAGAATCTCAGCTAACTCTATCCAGTTTATGTTGAAGAGTTCAGGTCTCATATATAAATCCAGTGGAATTAAATTTCTGAAGCTAAGTTTTTTGGTAGATAGTTATTACACTCTCTAGTCTTTAATGTTAACACAGTAGATTCAGGGAGAAGCAAATGTTAGTTTGCATATAAATAGAAGAATAGGATTGGAAATCAAAGAGAGAATAGTGTCCAAACTCAAGCTTATGTGTGTTTGAAAGCGTCCAGAGCTTCTTTGTAAAAGGTGAAATCTCTTTGTATATTTCCAAGTTTATATTTAAGGCAAATCCTCTCGAGAATTAATTATATTTACAGGTTAAGTGAAAGACACAAAGAATCCATAAGTAATTCACCCAGTAAAAGTTTGTTTTTACCACTACTCAATTCTTTTTAAATGTTTGGTTATATGATTTTGTAATTCTGTAAAATTATTGTTATATGAAATTTAGGCAGGTGAGAAATATTACTCATTTCTTAAATTTAAATTTCTACTTAAAGTTAGGTAAGGTAAGTGAGTAAACTTGTTTTTTTATGACTAAAAGTAACTCAAATTTAGCCCTCTCAGAGTTGTTTAACCACCAACACTAAATACTACATAATTTTACCATAACAGTTGCATACAACCTGCATGTTTAGATAATCATGTCTAGTATAGAATATGCATATGCAAATTCAGTGTTAATTATACAACAGTCTAGCCTAGTTTAGAATATGTAAATCCTGTATGATTATACCTGAGAGGACTACAAGATCTTGAACAGAAAGATTTGATCCCTCTCGGGTCTTGATAGAGCCTAGGATTTGGATCTAAGCTGGTTTAGAAAACAACAATATGTTTTAATTAATTATTTTACAGTTTGATTAGTTTATATATATTTAGGTAGTGTCTTTTTGTGTTTCTAGTTTATATGTATATATATAAAATAATAATAAACCATAAACTTTGCCAACTCTGTCCGTTAATGTAGGGATCGTTGTGCCTATGTCCATAAAGTTTAAAATCCCCCCAAGGTTACGTCTCGCCAATAAAACATTATTATGTCCTTATAAGTTAAGGTTTCTTTAATGATGATCATCCCTTTGAATAAATTTCACCCTTCTTTTATTATCCCGTCCTTGTTAATTTTCACTCTATGATTTACCCCTTCTCACTATTATAATAATAAATAAAATTACGTTGCATATATATATACATAAACATAATATAAGCGTAATGTAAACGTTCAATGATTTCAGCATAAATAATGCTTGAATAACCAGCAGAGCGAAAATACCTAAACCCTAAACAACGAAGAATGACGGAGGTGGGATAAACCGGTGGCAAACAGTATACAATGGGAAATTATGCAACGACACCAGCAAGATATACCTATTTTAATGTAAAATGCCAAGCAAAGGACACAGGAACTAGAAGGGGTGGAATAAAGAGATTGGGAGGAGAAACTTTTAGAGAAAAACATGATACGATGAAGTCAGAATTCCGAGAAAAAAATTGCAAGCTATTCAGAACCAACCAACAGGAAGAAAGAGGTTGCATTGAATAAAGGTTTGGTAGAGGCAGCGACTGCAAAAGATGTTCTTATAGAAGTTACAGAGGTGTATGAGTAAAGGTCTAAGCTCCTCTCCATTGACTCCCTTGAACATGACCGCAACTCTTCATAGAATAGCCAAAGACATGGAGAAGGTTTCTCTGATGAAGGGGAATGGATTGGCATTTTCCAGGCAGAGGGATATGGCCGTGCTTGCAATTGTTGCTATGGGATCTTTTCCCCAATGTTATGCTCAAGGAATATCAAATATTGCATGGGAATTGTCCAAAATTGGCGGGGAATCTCTTTATAAATAACCCATCATCCAAATGGTTTAAAAAAATTAATGATTAATATCGTTTCCCAAATAGGGCTCCACCAATATTGGATTCTTCTGCAAAATGATATGAACAACGCTTCAAAAATTGAGCACCCTCATTAAATCATATTCCTAAGGAGACGACACCATAAATAAGATTGACACCGTTCATAACCCAAAAAATTCAAAGATTTCAATCTTATACATCATATATTTCTCCAAGTGAAATGTTTATCGTTTCTTACACCATGGCTATAATACTTGCTACATGGAATTTTTGAGGAATTATCAGCTAGGCATTTCGAGGAAGGCCCCCTAAACTGATGGCATAAATCACACCCTAAGATATTGAAAAAATGGTCCTTCTTACTATTGCAACTTATCATGTCACAAAAAACCAAGTGTGGAGTATCTAAATGTACACTCTCAACTTACGTATGTGATTGCACATGGTATTGATTTTTTTTCTTCCACTATTTAAATATGAACTAATCGACATTTTTTTTCCAAGGTCTCATTAATCCATCCTTTCAGGTAGAATGATTTCTCAATTGTGGAAGAAAAATGACGTAGGGAAATGTAACAACATTCTATATCAATAATGCTAACCCAAAAATTGCATGGAATCCTCCAAATGAAATGGTAGTTCCAACGCATCCTTGTTCACTCGTTTCACATCTAGAGATCTCAAAGGTTTATTCATTCTTTTGAAGGATTTTCTTTAGCCATACATCATCCAGTACAATGCATTTTTACTTTGTACTATGCAATTATCTCATCCCAAATCTGGGAACATATATGTTGGAATATAATTGAAGTTTTATCGAGGATTATTGGCCAGTTGTCAATGTTGCAGGGTAAAGGTTAGAAGTTACTCTACATTGTTCTTTGTCTCCTCCTTTTCCTAATCATGTTTGACTGTCTTTCTAGCAAATTAGCACCAATGTATTCGTTGATAGGTTTTGTGCTTTCAACCGCATTCTTCATAGTGTCGCAAAACTGAGTAGTGAGTTGTTCATCTTCCAAGATATCTGAGAACAAATGCATCCAAATGTCGCCAAAATGTCACAAATGTCACAATCTTTATAGAAAGTCATTGTCAGAGGGTTAGCCGAGAGTCCAGCATAGCCAGAAGGTAATTACCAACCGATCATCATCGTGGGGCTGTGATCATGGACTGGTCCATCATGTGTACCTGTTGGACGTGCCATAATACAAATAAAAGCATAATATCATAATGTTCCAATATAATTTGAGACGAGGAAAAAATATTTCTTCGTCATCGACAATGAAGATCGGAGAAAGCAGAGCTTAGAGCATTAAAATAGAAAGACGGTGGATGACTTGCTCTGTTTGCAAAAAAAACTAGTGAAATACATAACAAAATAAAGCTGAAGAGCGGGAGAAGTAACTCAGATTTTTGATATCTCTTCCATAGCTATCGTATGTTCACTTTCAGTAATACCAAGTTCAAGGTGGATAACATTAATGATCATTTTCACTCGCTCTTTGCTTAAGCTTCACTTATTCTTGTGAAAATCCCATAATAAACGACGATACAGATCTGAATTGTTAATCATTTCAAAATCACTAGACAAAGGGTGTTCTTTGGTCTGATATACACCTAGAATTTATTCTTCTAATATGCCAACATTTACTCATCTAACACTTGAATGTCTTTCTTGCAAAACATCGAGAGACCAACGTCCACTTTTCTCCTTCCCAGTCCTGAGCGAGACGGAAGGACGAAATTGGATATGACTTGGACCTTCTAGTGTCGGTTAATGAAACTAGCCAAATTTCTTCCCCACCGGTAATATTTCCTACTACAATGCCATGGATACAACAATATGTGTCATATACAGAGATTCGTCTTCATTTATACGGGGTGGATAGCTGGAAAAACTAACTCCCGTGATGGCAATGATCTCCCATGAATTACGTGTAAGACTAGCCAGATTATTTGGGATTTTCCCCTTGCTGGTGCACTCACGATTGTATATGATGCACATATCGACTATGGGCAGAGGAAATGGAAAGATCCACCATTAAATTTGTTGATACACATGGAAAATTCGGTTTGCAGCTAAATCTTAATTCGTTTTCTTCATTGAGCCACAATTTCGTAATTACTGGTAGGAAAGTAGTGAGTTATTAAACTCAACTAAAAATAGAACTGGTTGTTATTAGCCATCCAAAAAGGAATGTAAAGGATCTCAAAATCAAGGTTAGAAGACAAGCACGATATCCTTCTCTTCATGTTAAGCGCAGAAACTGGTTCCATGATTTGTTGAATTATTATTTGGCTGCAGTTAAGGATTTTAATGTGTTAGTTGTGGTTAAGGAGGTAGCTGTTCAATTCCATTCCTACCAGCTTCAATGACTTCAATGATGAATTACGATCATCAATTGGGAGTATTTATGACAGCGAGTGTGTCCATCCAAAAACCCTACATGAGTGGAATCTCCTCTATCAGGAGAAGAACGAAAATATATATCCTACAGGGATGCTATCACCGTGAATCGCTTTAGATCAGCTCAAAGGAATCTAAAGGTCAGTTTTGAAAAAATGTAATATTTCATTTTTTATTTTGATTTTTTTTAATTGTTTTAGCCGGATGAAACATACATGCGTGCGCCATTCTAGGAAACAGATGATGAACAATAAACTTGCGGCCATCAAATGCAAGAAATCTCGTTTGTATATTTGTTTTGATCGCAGGTTTTGTATGATAGTCTATTTCCAGGTTTCGTATGATAGGTTTTTTGGAGGTTTCCTATCATTTTTTATTCCTAGCATGACTTAGAAAATTTATTAAAATAAAAAATGAAAATGAAAAGAGATAAAAAAACTTCATTAAATTTTTAGATTTAAAAGATTAAAACTATTTTTTAATTCCTAACAAAATTAAAAACGATAGTAATTAATACTATTAGAATTTTTTTTAACAAATAGAAACGTTAAAGTAAATTATGTTGGAGTATCGGTAGAACCTCCACATGGTATACCCCCGCACCTCTCGGAATCTAAAACAAGTGGACTAACCACCCCTCCTCGTGATAGGGCCTCGTGCTAGGTTTCAAATGTTCATCAACATCTACATGTTCTGGTGTAGCGACAAACCTTACATGATATCAGAGCCTCGGAGGACAAGACACTTCGTGATAACACTCTTGCAAACATTCAGTAAATTGTGGACTGGAAAATTAAGGTATTTTACTGGAATAAATTGTAGACAAAGGGAGAGGGAAGTGGGAAGAAAACAAATATATTTTAGACATATAATTTCCTCTTCCATAACACATTTATATCTCGTTCCATTTAGGGTTCAAAATCCACTCCGTAGAAACCTACTACCTCGCTTCTCGGCAGCCAAACCGTGAAACTAGGAAAAGTAGTTCAGTATTTTTCAACCAGGGGATTTTAGAAAATTGAAGAGGGTTGTTCCAGAATTAATATAACATAAGAAATTGGTTTGGAAAGGTTTCGTAATTTCTGAAAATTTCTCAGGAGTTTTGGAGGAATTTGGGGTTTTTCAGCAGTTTTGGCCTAGTGAAACCCTGCGCGGTGGAGGATCCCAAAAGGTAGTACAGACCCAATGAAAAATGTTTATGGAGATATGTTCGAAAATGAGGGTGTTTTAGTGACCCACAGGAACTTACAGGCCTCAGTTTGAGTTAGCATAACTCATTTTACATCGAATTTGGGAAGACTAGTCATTAAAATCTAGCAATCTAGCTAGGGTCTAAATTTAAGCAGTTAATTCATTTCAAATTGATTTATGAGTTAAAAATGAATTATATAAGATATAAAAAAAATATCACTGAACATATAAACTCTCTTCAACAAATTTCCCAACCTTGCGTATTTCTTATAGCACTCAAATTCATCAATTTTCCCCCATACAGTGATAAAATAAGCTTATTTGGTGAAACTGAAGACAAAATTTGTTATGGACAAAGATGTTTCAACCTGACAAAGATAAATTATAGATTAATATGCTTCTACATATCGTAAATCATATAATATACTGACCATTACAAGGATACTCCAAAATAAGGGGCAGGAGGCCCAGAACATGACCAACAAAAGGGGTTGAGAGCATAGGTGAAGCATGGCCTTCACTGGAGATCAACCTGAACATGATGGAGGATGAAAATAACTCTGATAATACTTCAATGGCTCCAACCTATTGTTCCATACCTGTAATAGAAGAGAAGCGGATGGAAGGAGAGGGGACGGGAAGGTTGGGGATCTTCTCCTAGTAGTATGAGGCACATCACTCAGAATAAATGCTCACATAAGCATAGCTCAACATAAACAAAAACCAAACTGAATAAAGGGGCTCGAATTCTCCTTTAATAGAATTCTAAATGACCTATATAGCAAGTGGATGCCAAAGGTGACCTATGAGAACAAGTCAACCCCCATGGGTGCCCTAACCCTAGCCACAAAAGCGCCCTCCTTGGGAAACTTAGAAGACAGGACCATGTAAAATTGTTTCCATGTCCAACTCATCCCTCACATTTAGAAATTGCGCCCTCCCTTAGTCAAAATATGCTTCTTTTGTTTTATGACAGCTTTATGTTTTTCATGGATCATAAGGAAACTGTGCTTTCCTTTCAAAAACTTTCCTGCTTTTATCCTTGCAGCTTTTCTGATTTCTCTAAGAGGAAAATACACCCTCCCTTTGCAAAAATTTCCTACTTTTACCTCTGTCTACTTTTCTGCTTCTTTTAGGCAATTTCTCTTTATTCCCTTGTCTTCTTTTGTCATGGAGTTTCTTATTTTTTACCAAGGCAAGTTGACTAGTTCCACCAATGCACCCTCCTGACATGGCATCCTTATTTCCACATCATTAATTTGCATAATAAATAAAAATGATATAATAAAATTAAATACATGCCTCGAAATTAAAAAAAATTGTCTTGGGACGAATAATTAATGTCAATTTGAGCCCCTAGGAACTTAGCATGGTCAACACTTTTAATGGTCAAATTGAGGGGACATGACATGATGTGCAAGACCAAAGATGATGTGGAAGCCTAAATATGGAAACCAAGGAGGGAACGTGGACAAAGAGTCAGCTTGGTCACATTTTTGGAAAAATTGGTCATAGTTTTGTAGTTTTGGTCCAAGTTAGTTAGGAAGTTGATCAAAGTGGAGCATTTTGTAAAAGGTGCAAGCCTATAAATAGAGATAGGAATGTAATGTTGAATCATCCTTAGGTAATCAATAAATCGATGAATAGATGAATGTAATGATCTTATTCTGAATTGTGCTCTGCAAAAGACTGATTTATGTTTGTCGCAACTATGGAAATGTTTTTGAGAAACATGTTTTAATGCGGAAGTAATATGACATGACGGAAGTTGATGGGAATACTGTGTTAAAAAATTCTTTTTTATTTTCCTGTGTTGAATGATTCCATGTGAATGAATCAACACCACAATATTACTGTTCTATCTGAATGATGTGATGTTTATATGTTTTAAATCATGTTATAGTGATCGGTTTATTTATGAGTAATTGTATTGATGCGATCTGAATATGATGATTTCAGAGATGAGTAAGTAATAACAAACCAATTCTTGGATCTCTGAAGTAATGTTGTGATATTTAGATGGTAGATGCATGAATGACCGTCCTTCTTACTATGAAAATGTCATTTTGATAGTTCTCCCTTGAACATATCGAGTGATACTCCATCTACTTCGCAGGTGTTGCTAGATAGGGTAAAACCTCTCTGGGCCAGTGCTCAAAGAGATCATCGAGTTGAGGGTATCAACAAAGCTTGAACCCCTGTCGATGGGTCTATGTCAACAAATGGTTTCATTTCCAAGACCTGAAGTATGACAAGAAGGAGGATATGTTTTGCCATCCGACTAGATTGGAGATTAAATATTGGTTCGACCAAAATGCTTGAGAGTTCGCGGCAGGAGAGAGTCAGAATTCTGGATTGATGATAGAAGAGTGGTTGGGAAGGTATCTCTATTTCGATCTCCATGAATATTTACTCTCTAAGTTTTCAATCATTGTTTATGAGTGGTTGATGTAATTGACCTATCGCAAGACAAATTTTCAAGTAGGTGAACAAACTTGCTAGACTCTGGAGATGATCCAGTAGCTACAAGAGGTAGAAAATAGAGCATCGAGGGTTGTCGAAGTGTGGCTTGATAGCATCTTGGAAGGCTACATCACTGAGTTTGCAGTCGACACAGTCAATTCTTATAGCGACAAAGAAAGGGAATTCTTCAAAGGACCAAGAGGTAGGTTTCTGTTGTCTTTGAAATTTTCGATTAAAATGCTTATTTGTGAAAAAACATATTGAAGATGAACTTCAACGAGTAGAGCCCTGGTGTGTGTAGGTTGCAGTACTACAGAGACGAGGTTTGGATGGAATGATACATAGTATATGGATGGTATTTATGATGAAATTGTGAGGGAAGTCGATGAATACTGTGGTCTTCTATGAAGTGGGGTAAGATTTTGGAAAGAGAAGAGGAATAGGACTTAGGAGAATCCTACTGTGACCAGAAAAAGAAGTTATGAGAGAATATTACAAGGGACTAAGAAACCCTATAGAAACCACTAGTATATACCAAATCCAAGGAAAGACCAACCCTAAGCAATAACATACCCACACCTCCGTGCATTGCATTGCACTCAGGAAGAAATACTAGCTCGACACCAAATTTTCTGACATGTCATCGACATTCCAATAGTAGTGGATCAACGAACGTAAGAAGAAGAATCAGCATGGTGGGAGATTATGTAAATTTACCTCTGTTTCATAGGAATGGGACCGAGGATCCTGAACAATACTGGTTTCTGTGTGAATAATTTTAGACTGTAAAGAAAGCTCATGACGATGATATTAAGAAAGGTCAGTGGCAACAAATTTTTGAGGTCACGTGTTGGATTGGTACATGAAGTTTGTATAGGTTCCCATAGGAATCACAACAAAAACTCTAGTATATATCTGAACTGGATTGATCAAAGAGTTCAGGAAACCCAAGTCAGAGTCAAAATGTATCACGGAACTAAAAGAGATCAAGAAATATCCAAATGAATCAATATGGGATTTTATCAACAATTCAAGACACTGATGGCAAAGGTCATATTTGGAATGAGCGATGTATAGAAAGAGGAATGGTTCATTGTTGCACTTGTACCGCATATCAAGATTCCATTAATGCCACAGAATATTGTGACATAGAGCAAGGCTCTAGAGATCACAATGAGGTTGGAAGCTTCACCAGTTAGATAAAATAGAGTTGGAATGAATTAGATCCAATCGCAACTGGGGAAGTTGATGATCCAATTGCAAGATATTAAGAAGGGAATGAAGCATCATGAGGAAATATGGTGTACTCGATTTCATGTGAAGGGACATGATAAGGATCAATGTCCATATTTTTGGAATGATTTTCTATCAGGAGCTCCAAATCCATTAATTCATGGTGGCATGCCATGGTGCCACATCTGTCGAGTTCATGGACATCGACACAAAGACTATGTATATCCTCAGAACATGTTATCCAAGCCTACAAATTTGTATTGTACATTTTTTCGATCATTTGGTCATGAAGAAAAGGACTGCCAAGCATATTATTTTCTCTAGGGTAGGATTATGCATGCATATTATGTGAAGGGAGAATACCATCGATCGACTGAGAGATCGCCACCGCAGCAACCACCACAGGTGGTATAGTCACAGTCGTAGTTTGTACAACATCCACACCCATAGTTTGTACCAAAATCATAGGTTTCTCTGACATAGCCACAGTATAACCAGATGCAATACGCTCCAAAGCAACCACATTATACTCAACCACAGTATATTCAATATAAGTTGAATCCCCCGTAGCAATAGCAACAACAGCTTAACCAACCACAATATCAACAACAAGGAGGATTTCATGGAGGATTTCGAGGAGGACAAAGCAGAGGTTTTGGTCGAGGGGGAGGAAAAGGTCGAGGACCTATAAAATGTTATAAATATGGGGTATTGGGGAATTATCAAAGATATTGTCCAAACCTGCAATCACAATGTACTTATTGTAGTGCTACATATCACACACTTGAATACTATTTGCAGCTGATTACAAAGTGGCAAGCAAGGAACTGTTATCAACCCAAATGGCACTTCTTTGTTTGAGTGTTGACATTCCCTATGTTGGTACAAAAAATGACATTTTAGGATTGAAGATTGGCAAAACACTATAGATGGGCATGACATGAGATGCATTTACCTTTCAACCAACCTACCATATTATTTTCTAAGTGTTGATTAGTGTACACGACTATCTTCATTGAAACTCGCGTATGTACACAACTATCTTCATTGACAACTCATGTACTATACACGGCTATCTCCATTGCAACCCGTGTACATCAGCATACGCGGGTTTCCTTTAAGCAACTCACGTGTCATACGCAGATTTCCTATATTAATAGTCACGTACATCTCCATTCGACATTAAAAAATATAAATCATGATTAAAGGAGATTAGTTGGGCCCTAATCATTAACTACCCCAACTATCTCAACCTCCTCAACTTTTGAAACCACTATATTTCCTAAGATATAAATAGAGGCATTGGGGAGGGAATTAATCAATCAATTTTGGAGAGCAAAGTTATGCTGGTGGTATATCTTCAGAAGTCTTGGAGCAGCAGAACTCAGAGTCCTTTGGTTGTAGAGGATTCCTTGTCTCAGACGTTAGGTTGTACACTTATCTTATTCACTAATTGTTAATAAAGAGAATTCTTCTTCCAACATTGTGTTGAGTCTTGTTCATGCATTATGGTTGTTGAATATATTTGATTAAGCACTATATATATTGTTTATCTAACCTGTCATATATACATGTATAAGATTGTACTTGGATAATTTTCTCTTTGCAGGTGAAGGAGGTGCATCCCTGAAAGATTTGGATAGAAGCAGAGTGAAAGAAGATCAAGCTTGGATCAACTGTCGATAATCAGGTGAGTCCAATATTTCTTCCTATTTCCTTTTTGTACTTTACTAAAGCTAATTGTATGCAAGTTTAGAAGTAAGTTGGTAACCCCAAACCCTAGGTTACAAGGGTGTTTAATCCTGAACAACAGAACTGGTGACTCTGCTAGCGAGCCCAGCCTATTGTGGGTTAACTCTGTAGATCCTTGCCCGGTCTTTGCTTTGATTCAGTGTGTGGCGTTGTGTCTTGGTTCAGACTTATAGTGGTGTTTGAATACCTTTATAATTTTTTCTTTTGTTGAAAAATTTTACTCCTGTATGCGGGTTACTGTGCTACACAGTCGCGTACATAGGTTTGTGTATGTGAGTTGATGTATTAGACAGTCGCGTATAGTACATGGGTTTCTCTTGTGATTAGTCACGTACAAGTCTAAGCAACAAAATTTTGGGGTTGGGTTGCTTCTCCCTATCCTTTTGTGGATTTTGTTTCTCTTAGTGGTCTTTAGTACCGGCATTGCACTATAGGTTTGATAGCCCTGTTAACCATACTTCATGATTTTTGGTAAGCCCTTGAGTTTCTATTGCTTGGATTGTCTTTCTTTTAGCAATTTGAAGTGGATGTGCCTGTTGGGTGATAGGTCCAAGTGTTGTTTGTCTGATTCAGTGATCAAGGTTCTAGATACCATATGTCCCATTCTATTTCCTTATAGTGTTGGTTTGTCACTTTCCTTTGATTGATTTTAGTGATTTCCATTCATTGTGTCCTCCCAGTTGGGTGTTTTCCAAGTCTTCCTTAGGTGGTTGATCTTTGGTTTTTATAAATATGCTTTACTTCATTTTGCTTACTTTATATAGTTATATTATTCAATCATACTCAATAATTTTTGCATTTAGGTGCATTGTAATCTTTGAGGAATTTGAAAAGTGAAAAGAAAAGTATTGGAAACATTTGCATTCGAATTGCATATGGTAGTTTTACTTTCAGTTTTTAAATAAAATCTCAAAAATTACAAAAATAAGTCTTAGTTTTCTCTTCCTTAGTTGCATTTTCATTAGTTTATATTTACAAAAAAAAAGAAAAAGAGAAGCTTGTTTTAAGTAGTGATATTTTGCTTTGGAATTGATTTATACACCTGTTTTTTACATTTCTTATCGATTCAATAACATCATAGTATTTCACTCCACTTGGCTTCTGAGTAAAAACAACTCTTAAAATGAACGCCATAATTAAAATTTATTAGTATTTTTGTTTTATAGGACCATACACCTACTAGTTTAGGATAGAATTGTGGGATAGGAAGTGTAAACTCCCCGTAAGTACTTAAATTTAGACATAGTGGGCCAATCGATAGGTAAATCCTTCTCTTTATCGATAGTATCTGGGAATCTCCTCTCAAATGGGAGTTAAGCACGAGGTCGCGTGAAGGCATTGGACTGAGGAGATAACCCTCTGATTCCTTGTCGAAATGTAGACCAAGGTTTTTACGCATCTGGGGATTCTATCCTAAATAGAGTTTTGGGCTCAGCTACCCTGCCCATGCATATGAATTAGGCTTGTGACTATCCCCCCAGACTATTGGTATAGTTAAGGTAGCCTCTAGTCTCTTGACATCTAGGGTTTATGCATAGGTAAACAGGAAGGCTATTTCTGGTTCACCTTGGATGGGCTTGGAAGGTAACCCTTGTTGAAAGTGTAGGAGGGTGGTGGGTGATTCCTTTGCTTGTGCCTAATAACCTCTTCAAGGACGCCAAGAAACTGTCTCTTAGCTTTCTTTAGGAAAGCATATCTTGTACACCTTGTGATTGTTGAGAATTTAGGAAATTTTGCAGTGATTTCTCTATGGTTTGTCTATGTTTAACCGAACTTAGGGATTGAATAGTCAAATTTACAACCGTGGAGGACCAAGCTATCATAAGTTCATGAAGGTTGCAAAAAATTGCTTCTCTTATTACATTGGAACCTCCACCTCCCCCTCAAAGGCGGAGATTGGACACAAACGGTTCTTTTGAACTGATAGGAGTTAGTGAAGTTCCGGGTGAACCAAAACTTAGGGAAAACCACTTCAATTCAAACACAGTTGAGATAGAATACTTGCAGGATGACGAGTTTGCAAGGAATTTTAATACACCTCTAACTGACTTAAATGATCATGTGATAGTTCACATTCATCCTTTTTATCCACCCGTTATTGGTGTCCCTGTGGGAAGAATAATGTCTACTACGGGAGAAAGTCCTTTTACTTTCACCTCAGCCATTCCGGCTGAAGGGGTACTACCTCCCCCGGTAGGTTCCCCTAGATCAAGTATACCTACTACGCCCTTAACTCCAGTGAGCTGAGTGGTTCAACCACCGTCTCCCACAAGTCTAGTAGGTGCTTCTAGTGGTATGGTCACTGGGATTCCTATTGTACCTACAGTTCCTACTTCCTTCACACACACTGCCTAGAGTGGTCCTATAGGATCCTTGACTTTTGTCCAAGAATTTCCATGGAATGGGTGGCACATTCGCCCATACACTCCATACATAGGCCCAACACCCTCATATGTAGGGGTACATTTTGGAAACACTAACCCTTATTGTCAAGGTTTCCAAAATTCGGTTTCTACTCCATTCACAAGCTCTCCCTTTTTGCTTTTTAGCGAAGCGATACCTGCTACTGTATTTCAAACCCCAGTTTTGACTGGGGCAGCCAAAACCTTTGATATTGCACCTCACACAAACAATATTGTGGCTTATGGATGGAATCATTTCCAAAGCAACCCATCCACTTCACAACCGGTTGCAAGGGCAAGCCCCACCTTCACATATGGGAATATAGGGGCAAGTCCCTCTAATCCCCAAACTGGTACTTTTAGAGCTCTGGTTAGACCTGATATTCCTTTCCTAGCAACGTTAAACTTTCCATATTTGTCTAAACTAATGAATGACCCGATGAGACATGATCCCTCTTGGCCACCCGTCCCTACCAAGTTGCCCTTAGATATCCCAAAATTCGAAAGCAAAGTTGGTGACGATCCTGGAGCTCATGCCACCAATTTCCATTTATGGTGCTCTTCCATCTCACTGAACGAAGATTCAGTTCGGTTGAGGCTGTTCCAAAGAACTTTGATGAGTATTGCAACAAAATGGTACATTGAGTTTCCTTCTGCTGCGTTTAGCAGTTTTTAGGACTCAGCTAATGCTTTCCTTAGTCACTTCCAGCTTCCTATCCGATAGGATTTTGGAATGGACTTGTTGTCTACCTTTCAGTAGAACAAGGCCACCCATATCTTTGATCACATCCAAGAGTGGAGGAGGTGGAAGAGCCTTATTAAAGCAACTATTCCTCCTGAGTTCTTATTAGAATGGTTCCTTAAATCCCTGTTGCCTTATATATCTAAGGATGTATCTACTTCAGGAGTGATGAATGAGGAAGAAGCTATCCTCAAGGCCCAGCAACTAGATTTGATATATTCTCAGTCTGGGATATTATATGAGATTATCCCTAAGGCATCGAGGCCAACAAAAGATGCAAAGAAACCTAAGCTTGGACCCCATGCCGATGGTGTGGTTGGTTTTGTGAATTCTCCCACTATAGAATCTTTGGCCAAACAGCTCCATTAGTTGTCCGTCAAACATTCTACGGTGGAGGCAGTAAAGGATACCCCCTCACCCCAAAATGGAAATGTTTTTGCACAAACCTCTCAGAAGGGAAATCAACATCCTGGTGGGAAAAAGAAGAGAGGAAAGAAAGGGGAGGCAAATCAAAACAAGCAAAAACCTGTAAACAATGCTGATGGGGGAAAGAAAGAAAAGAAGAAGGTGAAATTCCCATGTAAGTTGTGCCATGAAGATCACCTCACCCATCTTTGTCCCCTTATGGAACAAGCTCAGAAGATGTTAAAATATCAACAACCAGCTGTCCTCAAGGATCCTTTTCCCCAAGGACAGAATTCTGCTTCAGCTTCAAATGTAGCAGGGGGCACCCCAAATGCCCCTGACCCCAATTATATCAACATGGTTTGATCCCAAACTTTACTACAGACCAAGAATAAGAACTATGAAAAAGAGACCTTGGAGAAGGGTAAGTAAATAGGCGAGACTTCTAACCCTCTCACGATTGAGAAACCTACCCAAATTATGCCCAAGATACCGAAAGGTGTCTTTAAGAAGACCTTGCATAATCCTAATGCTAGGGATGCAGAAAAATACTCTATATTTGAAGACTTAGCCCAAACTCCTTGTGCAATGTCAGCTTTAGAGGTGTTACAAAGTTGTCCCACCCAGCGGGATGCACTCTTAGCAGTCTTAGGCAGTATGGACTCATCGAGTCATGGCGAAATTTAATTTTTCTGATGCCAAAATTCGCCTACCATATCATGTAGCCTTATTGATATATGTTATCCATGGTGGAAAGACCATTGGAAGAGAAGTTTTTGATGAGGGTGCTTCTACATGTGTTATGTCCTTGTCTTGTTTGAAAGCTCTTGGATCCCCAGAGCTGTTCCCGTCAAACACCCTACTTACTGCTTTCGACGGAAGGTCATTATGTCTGCATGGTATCCTACTGGCTTTTGAAATTAAGTTGGCAGGGAAAGCAGTGTCTGTTGAGGTAGAGGTGTTTGATGCACCTTTGGATTATAATTTTCTCATGGGAAGAAGTTGGACTTATGCCATGTTTGATATTGCATCGGCTGTCTTTCGGGTGGTAGTGCTTCCACACGAAAGGAAGTTGGTTACTATTGACCAACTCAGCTTTACTCAAAAATTCTGCATGGAATCTAATGAGTCCACTGTGCCATTGGTTGATCAGGTCAAACCTGCTTCATAGAGCTTAGTGGATAGAATGTACTCATCATTGATAGGCACATTTGATCTTCCAGCTCTGATTAATTACATATGTTCTACTAGTGTGGGGAAGTCCATAGCTACGGTTATTGATAGGACTGATCCTTGGGTTCTCCCTTCCCACCATGAACATGAAGTGCCCTTATCGGTAGTGGAATTGGCTTATTAAACTATCACCCAAACCGTTGTTGATCCCTTTTCTATCCCCCTCACAGTCTCAGAGGAACTAGAGGAAGCCTATTTTCCTGCTTGGGAAGAAAACTCTTTGCATTCTATAGATTGTTTAGATATGGTTTTACCTTCTGATGAATCCATTCAGGAAGCTATGTGCAGACGAGATAAGATCTGTGAAGATCTTCACCATTGATCCTATTTTCTTCCAAAGTTAAGCAGGATAGAGAATCAGGAGTTTCATATGAGACTACAAGATGATCTTGATATGCCCATTAATCCCTTACGAAGGGAAGGAATGTTTGCTGAGGGGAATATGGCAAATATTTCCGCTACCATCCCTATCAACATCTCTGTAAATCTTGACGTTGTGGAAAATATACATATCGGTGCAAACTGCTCTCCTGAGGAGATTGTGATCTATACAGCCTTGTTTAAGGAATTCCGTGACGTTTTTTCCTGGTCGTATGAGGAGATGCCAGGCATTCATCCATATATAGTCGAGCACAAGATCCAAACATACCCTGATGCTGAACATGTTCGGCAAAAGTTGAGACTTTTTAACATGCGTAAAGCGATGGCAGTGAAGGCTGAAGTGGAGAACTACTAAAAGCTGTTTTTATTTATCCCATAGCTTTGATGGAATGGGTATCCAACGCTGTTCCTGTTGATAAAAAGCAAGGGACCATACACGTCTGTACTGACTTTCGAGATTTAAACAAAGCCTGTCCTAAGGAAAACTCTCTCATGCCATTTATAGATCAAATTATTGATGCTTGCGTGGGAAGTGAAGTATTTTCATTTATGGATGGTTTCTCTGGATATAATCAAATTCAAATTAACTTGGAAGACCAACATAAAAAAAAACTTTCATTTGTCCTCGGGGTACCTTCACGTATAAGAAAATGCCCTTTGGATTGAAAAATGATGGGGCAACCTTTCAGTGGGCAATGAATTTTTCCTTTCACGATATTAAGGCCATTGTCAAACTCTACCTTGATGATTTGCCTACACATTCTCGTAAGAGGATCGATCACCCAGATCACTTGCATTTGATTTTTGAATGTTGCGGATACTATAAGATTTTCTTGAATCCACACAAGTGCATTTTCTGTGTCAAGTCAAGGAGACTGCTCGGATTCATTGTTTCTAACAAAGGAATTCAGGCGGATCCTTTGAAAGTTGAGGCCATTGTAATCTGCCTCCTCCTCATTCTATCAGGCAACTTTAGAGCCCACAAGGGAAGTCCAATTTTCTTCAATGTTTCATTGTAAATTATTCCAATATTACTAAGGGTTTCATGTGCCTATTAGAACAGGACACCCCATTTGTATGGGATGAAATTACACAACTCGCATTCGAGGCATTGAAAAATATTTGTTGTCGGCACCATTATTGCGTCCGCTAGATTACTCTAGGGATTTTATATTGTATCTAGCTGCATCTGAGTCGACCATAGGGGTAATCCTAGTCCAGGAGGATGATAATCTCCAAGAGCATGTCGTTTACTATTTCGTCCATGCTTTAGCCGGACCTGAACTTAGGTATTCCCACGTCGAAAAGTTGGCATTAGCACCTGTTTATGCTATTCAGAGGTTACGTCACTACATCTTACTGAGGACTACGACGGTAGTGGCGGATGTTAATCCTTTTCAGTACATTTTGTCTCGACGGATATTTGGAGGCAAATTCAAAGAATGGATAGTCATTCTCCAAGAGTATGACTTGGATTTTCAGTCCGCCAAATCCTTATTTTTTGCTGAGCTCATTGCAGAATTTCTAGTAGAGGAAGATGTAGCGATTGAAGAAGACTCATTTGTAGATGAGCATATCTTTTTTATTTCCACCTTTGACCCTTGGTACAGAGATATGCTTATCTATCTCCAGAATTTGAAGTATCCTGCAGCTTTCCCACAGGAATAACAACGTAAACTACGCCTACATGCCAATAACTACCTCATCATAGGAGATACTTTATACCGTAGGGCGGTAGATTCTGTTTTGCATCGATGTCTTACCCACGAGGAAGCGGAGATTGTCCTAAATGATGCCCATAGTGGAGCATGTGGGGGTCATTTATCTTGGTTAGAAATGGCCCAAAAGATATTATGTGCCAATTATTTTTGGCCCATATTCTTTAAATATTGTGTGGAAGCTGTGAAGCATTGTCATCCTTGTCAGCTTTACACCATAAATATACAGTCACATCCTGCTCCGTTATTTCCCATCATCTCAGTGGGCCCCTTCATGAAGTGGGGGATTGATTATGTGATGTGTAACCCAGCCTCGACTGGGGGGCACAAATATATCATTGTCACTGCAGACTATTTTACGAAATGGGCAAAGGCAATGCCCACCTTTAAAGATGACAAGGAAACTGCAGCTTTTTTTGTGTTGAATCAAATTATCACATAATTCGATATACCTAAAGGGTGAAATCATGAAGTTGGGTGTCTATTCCGTGACAAATGCGCTTCCGAAATCGTATTTTAGAATCTTTCGGCCGAACTAATAATATTTTCGGCCGAAATAATGTAAACCTTTTCGGCCGAATATTTGTTTTTTTCGGCCGAAAGATCAAAGTTAACGCCGTGTCTCGTACTTAACGGATTGCACAGTTTGCCGGGGAAATCAGGTCCGGCTAGGACCGTTGGTCTAATTAATTTTTCGGCCGAACAAACTTTCGGCCAAAGAATTATTCGACCGAACAAACTTTTGACCGAAGAATTATTTGACCGAAAAAACTTTCGGCCGAATAAGTATTCGGCCGAAAAAAGTTTCTATATATACAAATGGAAGATTACTGTATAACATTTTTTGCACCCGCGATGATGACGATGATGATGATTCCTGTGTTCTTTCCCGGGTTGCTGTGGTGGCTGGTCGTTTAGGCTGTGGTGGGCTGTATGTTTAGGCTGTGGGTTGCTGTGGTGGCTGTTCGAGCGGCTCTATCGGTTGTGGTGGCCTGTTCGTTTAGGCTACGGGTTGCTATGGTGGCTGTTCGGGCGGCTCTGTCTGTTGTGGTGGCCTGTTTGTTTAGGCTGTGGGTTGCTGTGGTGGCTGTTCGGGCGGCTCTGTCTGTTGTGGTGGCCTGTTTGTTTAGGCTGTGGGTTGCTGTGGTGGCTATTCCGGCGGCACTGTCGGCTGTGGTGGCCTGTTCGTTTAGGCTGTGGGTTGCTATGGTGGTTGTTCGGGCGGCTCTGTCGGCTGTGGTGGCCTGTTCGTTTAGGCTGTGGGTTGCTGTGGGGGCTGTTCGGGCGGCTCTGTCAGCTGTGGTGGCCTGTTCGTTTAGGCTGTGGGTTGCTGTGGTGGCTGTTCGGGCAGCTCTGTCGGCTGTGGTGGCCTGTCGCTGTCGGCTCTGTTCTCTGTTCTCGTGTGGTCTGCTATTTTTCTTGGTAGCTGTTTCGCTGTTTTAGCTGCTGCGGTCGTGGTGGCAGTGACATTGGTTTTGTTCCGCATTGGTTGCTGCTTCCGGTCAGCCTTCTGTTTCCCGTTGCTGCGGCTGAGGTAAATACACTACCCATCTGCCCCTCTTCAATTTTCAAAGATCATCAGCAAAATTAATAAATGAGAAACTATAGGAAACGAATGACCAAGAAGCAAACAAGTGCTATTGCCGGTTCGCCATCCGTGCATTGATAGATCTGCCCCATGGCCCTTCCACTATAGCCCAACCTAGTCTCCAGTCGCTCTCTATGTATGCATGACTAGCCTACGACCTACTAGGCCAGGTTCCTTAGGAAAATTGACCAGCTTTAATAAATGAAGCCTAGGATCTGACTTCTGTATCTTCAAATATCACCGTGTCAAACCCCAATTGTTGTTCCACTACTTGAGGGTTAAGATCCAACGAGATTCCATTGTAAGTGTATCCAAATATCCACATTGATCTAGTTCCAATGGAAGGAGTGTAGTTCCTAGATGGTTTGCAGGTATCGGTTGCATATGGGTAGGCATGGTTGTTAGCTCATTCCAGTTGAGTAGTCGAGCTACCATGCAATTGACTCCACTGCCCATTGAACAAGCACTATTGATAACGGTAGGCTTCCCATGGATCACTCTCAAAGCTTTAGAGTACAAAGATTCAACTATGTTTAACACTCTGCAAGGGGATGTCGTCCCCTTGAGTCGCCATTGTTAATTCTCAATTTTGGTGCATTACTAGAGGGTTAATATATAGTGAGATTCCATCAGGTTGGTGCCATTGCAGATGTATGCAAACATGTACATTTATCTTGTTCTTTCTAGAGCTAGCAGAGTTTGAGAGAACTACTATATGTAGCAATTTGTCTGTTTCTAGCAGCCTGAGATTTGAGGACTTGCATGACAGAGATGTATTCATGCTCCTTGTAAAAAAGCAAGTCCAACAACATTTCTTTTTGCTTTTTCCGGAAGATAGACTGATGTTGCTTCCCTGATCAAGCAACATGGGGAAAAGCAAAGAAAGGTTTAGATATTATTCTCTCTAGGTAGTTGTAGCTATATAAAACTCTTCATTTTTCATTCTTCCATTGCAAGAATGGACATCTATGGTAGCATGTCACCTGTGACTCACTATGATGCAATCGATTTTTTTGGATATCATATGGGTTTGGTTTAATCATGCTTTGTTCTAGATCCTTGAATAACTTGGGTCGCATTGGTTAATTGTGTGGCAATGTTACATGATTAAA
>LPNX011175280.1:0-142086 GCA_001517045.1 Pseudotsuga menziesii
TGTTCACGATGATGAAGGTGATGATGATGATGTTCATGAAATTGATGGTGCGGATGATGATGATGATGAGGATGATGATGATGTTCATGATGTTGATAGAGTGGATGATGATGATGATGAGGGTGATGAATGATGATGATGTTCATTATGTTGATAGTGAGGATGATGATGATGATGATGTTCATGATGTTGATGGTGATGAATGATGATGGTGATGGTGATGAGGATGATGATGATGAAGGTGATGTTCATGGTGAGGATGATGATGATGTTCATGATGTTGATGGTGATGATGATGATGATGATGTTCATGATATTGATGGTGATGATGATGATGTTCATGATGTTGATGTCGATGGTGATGGTGAGGATGATGATGATGATATTCATGATGTTGATAGTGATGATGATGATGTTGACGATGTTGATGGTGATGATGATGATCATGTTGATGATGATGATGATTGTGTTCAAGGTGATGATGATGATGAGGATGAGGACGACGATGAGGAAGGTGATGATGATGTTCATGATGTTGATGGTGATGATGATGATGATGATGAGGATGACGATGATGAAGATGGTGAAGGTGATGATGATGATGTTCATGAAATTGATGGTGCGGATGATGATGATGATGAGGAGGAGGATGATGATGATGTTCATGATGTTGATAGTGAGGATGATGATGATGATGTTCATGATGTTGATGGTGATGAATGATGATGATGATGGTGATGAGGATCACAATGATGAAGGTGATGTTCATGGTGAGGATGATGATGATGTTCATGATGTTGATGGTGATGATGATGATGATGATGTTCATGATGTTGATGTCGATGGTGATGGAGAGGATGATGATGATGATATTCATGATGTTGATGGTGATGTTGACGATGTTGATGGTGATGATGATGATCATGTTGATGATGATGATGATGGTGTTCAAGGTGATGATGATGATGAGGATAAGGATGACGATGAGGAAGGTGATGATGATGTTCATGATGTTGATGGTGATGATGATGATGATGAGGATGACGATGATGATGAAGGTGATGATGATGAGGAGGATGGTGATGATGATGTTCATGATGTTGATGGTGATGATGATGTTCATGCTGTTGATGGTGATGATGATGTTCATGATGTTCATGATGTTCACGATGTTGATGATGAGGATGATGAGGATGATGATGAAGATGATGATGATGATGTTCACGATGTTGATGGTGATGATGAATGATGATGATGACGATGATGAAGGTGATGATGATGATGATGATGAATGATGATGAGGATGAGGATGAGGATGAGGATGGTGATGTTCATGATGTTGACGGTGATGATGATGATGATGATGATGACGATGATGAAGGTGATGAGGATGATGAGGATGAGGATGATGATGTTCATGATGAGGATGGTGAGGATGATGATGATGATGAGGATGATGAGGATGATGTTCATGATGAGGATGGTGAGGATGATGATGATGATGTTAATGATGTTCATGATGTTGATGATGAGTATGATGTTGTTGATGTTTATGGTGATGATGATGAGGATGATGATGATGATGTTCACTATGTTGATGGTGATGATGAATGATGATGAATGTTGATGATGATGATGAAGGTGATGATGATGATGATGATGATGATGATGATGAATTATGATGATGTTCATGATGTTGATGGTGATGATGATGAGGATGATGGTGATGATGATGATGACGATGTTCATGATGTTGATGGTGATGATGATGATGATGATGATGATGGCAATGATGGCAATGGTGATGATGATGACGACGACGATGGTGATAATGATGGTGATGATGATGATGATGATGAAGATGATGGTGATGATGATGAGGATGATGATGATGATGTTCATGATGTTGATGGTGATGATTATGATAAGGATGATGAAGGTGATGATGATGGTGATGATGATGACAATGACGACAATGGTGATAATGTTGTTGTTGATGATGATGATGATGGAAATGATGGCAATGGTGATGATGATGATGATGACGATGGTGATGATGAAGGTGATGATGGTGAAGATGATGATGATGAAGATGGACATGATGAAGATGATAATGATGATCATGGCGATGATGATGATGATGATGATGGTGATGGTGATGTTGATGATGAGGAAGGTGATGATGACGACGAGGAGGATGATGATGATGATGACGAGGATGATGATGATGATGATGACAATGATGGTGATGAGGATGATGTTCATGATGATGATGTCGACGATGGTGATGATGATGTTCATGATGTTGATGGTGATGATGATGATCATGTTGTTGATGATGATGACGGTGATGATGAAGCTGATGATGACGATGAGGATGAGGATGATGATAATGATGATGAGGATAATGATGATGGCAATGGTGATGATGATGATGAGGAAGGTGATGATGATGATGATGAATTATTTCACTACAAGAGGGATTTATTATTTGTGTATCATATAAAACACCTGTGGGAGCATCAGATGTCGCCATTGAAGGAGCTAAGGTTTCCACTATTGGCATGATACTGGAGACATGATGCATTGGAAAATTGTAACAGGTCATTAGGGATATGGAAGAGGTTGCAGTAGGTCACTAGTGGAAATCGCTAGGCATCGTTATGTACCAGATCCCTCTCTCCATCACCAATCAATGTACAATCAGTAACTAGTTTAATACTAATACTTCTAGTAGTAATAGTATACACACACATTCTATATCATTTGTGTGATACCAATTGATGTATTTTAGATTAATGAACCTACAAACCTTATGTTATATGTGTAGTGTACACCAACTTGAAGAATAGAAGCATTATGATCCCAAGCATTATGTCAAAATTATGTTGGCGCTATTTTTTGGTTTCACATATCGCACATGCGATTTATATGGACATAACGCGCTCGCGTTTTGTGTTTATATAATGTGCACACGTTTTATAGTGTTAAATCGCACACACGTATTGTCAAATTCAAATTTTTATTCCCTCCAAATGATAAGGCCGAGCCTCCACCCATGCTTTCATGGAATTCCTATTCCTATGTGTCTGCTTTGTACTTTGCTTCGGATTAACATGCATGTGCCTTGGAGTATGATAAACCATGGCAAATTCAGCATTATATCCATATTTTCAATATGCTCGTGTTTAACGGTTCGTCTGATTGTGCTGCACACCTCCATTTTTTATGAGATTTTAGAAACAGATATGGTTTTTTTTGCAGATTCCAAATATGTAAATTTTAACAAGAATACATAATTTTTTCTATTTTTTTCTTATTTATCTTCTGTCATCACTCCTCAACTCAAAAAACACATTGTTAGTGTTTCTCCTATAACTTTTTCAATTCTTGATCACTTCAAACAAAAATTGTATGGTGCACAAGTAGACACTAATCTCTACGTTCTATCAAAACCCCATTTCATGATTTTTGCATTAAGACCTTCAAAGGCTGCACCCACAAAACATGTACCATTTTCAAGGTTTTCTCACTTAGAAAATTATAAAACTATTATAAAATTACTAATTTAATTTTTGAAAAATAATGCTGCACTAGTACTATGGGTTCTCTACATGGATGTCAATTTTTGTAGCTTGATTCGATCATTTAGGCCCTCAAAGGCTGCACCCACAAAAACATATACCTTATAATTTCCCTGAAAAATAAAAAGTGCATGTTAGGAAAAATGAAATTTGACATAGCTATGCACATTTTCGATAGATAAAATCTATATATTCGGAAAGGTGATTCAATTTCCTACATTTCATGTTTTTTACTCAATGCAAGATATTTTGCATAAGTATCTCAAAAAATCCAAGTAAGTTGAGGGATGCCTGATTTTTCAGGTTTCTATTGCATCTAACGTGCACAAAAAGGTCCCTCAACTTCTTGCACACACCCCTAAAATACATAAATAAATAAATTGTAAGGTAAATAAAACTATTAGGATCTAAGGGATATCTATAAATAGTTTCATGTTTTCTTTAGTAGGTTAGTACATGGTATTCTATTTGCGATGATATTTAATGTTGTTTATTTGTATACTAATGTTCTTGTATATTTATGTTTTTTATTTGTTTAACGATGTTTTTGGTGCGATTCAGAGTCTACTTTTCTTTATTATTGGATGTTTATCATGTAACCTAGTCTCATTTCCTAAAATGACATGGCTAACTTACCGTTGTTTCTCAAGGAAAAAGGGTGGCTCGAATTACATACAACTCAATCGGAAAGGTATGAAAGACTCCTATGACCTCGGCTTACTTAGTTCGTTATGAACTAATGCATGAGGAACCGGTTTGTTTTGCAAGTTATAGGTAGCCTATGTTGAGTGTATGTTCTAAAGTAGTGATAGGATATAACAAGAAGGGTTCTAACCCTAAAACTAAGGTCTTAAATGCATGGTGTAAAACATAAACAAAATAAACAAAGGGCTAGTGACTTTAGGGAAAGGGTAAAAATCAAAACCTTAGTGGGAGGAGTTCGAGGGTTTAAAGGAGGCCACATGAAGGGCTTGTGTCACCTTACTCATTGGACTATGCATAAAACAAATTGCTAGGGTTTTGAAATCCCTCTTTTGCATGGTGAAGTGGTTGAGGGGAGTGAGCTCCTTTCTTGGTGGTTTCATTGGAAAACATGGACATAAAGTTATAGGGTTTTCAATGCTGCAAAGGTATACACTTGTTCGTTGTAATATACCATTCTTACTTGCTTATTATTTTTCATTTGTCACATTTTATGATATCTCACTCTTTTTCATGGTAGGTTCAACATTGAAGCAGGCTTGTGACCGAGGGAGAGGAAGACCATGAAGCCATGACCATGGTAACTTTTAGTGGTGAAATTTTGCCGATTGGCGATTTTTTGGGTTTTTTTCAAAAAATAAATTCATTATTTAGTGTCTAATATCGCCAATATTTACATAAAATATGTTTTTTTATAATAATATTTACCAAGCTTTATACATTTCACTCTTAATTTTATGTTTCATATGTAATATTCACCTACCTATCTATAAACATGTTTTTCACTGCTGAACAATTGCCTAGAATACTATACCTAAGTATAATATTAGAATCCTTAAAAAATACCCTGGCCATGACTTGGTAATCCCATGCATAAAGGTCCTTAGAATCTAGTTGGTTGGTCCTTGTTTTGATAGGTTATGGGGATTATCTGTTTGTATTTTTAATGGATTTCCATTTAGAGTTTAAAGAAGGTTTTAATATTTTCTAAACTTAAGTAGGAACTAGTAGAAAGTTCCTAGTTAAAAAAAATAATGTATATTACATAAAAATCAAACTAAGAATTATTTTCAAGAAAATAGTACAATCTTGATTTAACTGAGAGTAAACCAATTTCTCATTTTCCCAAATAAAATCTATAGAAACAAGAGCCAAGAGAAGGCTTGGGGGGATCTCATCATTATTCTTAGATGGGATTGGAGGACATTCCAAAATCCGACACTTCAAGAATATAGAGCATGACTTCCAAATACCAACATCCGCATGCTTAGGAGTTCTAGTTTTATCTTGCATGTTGGAGCCAATTGAGGGGATCTAATTTAGAACCATGAATCGTTTCGGGTCATTGTTGGGAGGAACGTGGCAGTTCTGTAGTCATCCGGTTACCACTCCTTAGGTTAGAAATAGAGTTTGTATTATTAATTTTGTGTGTAGGGTGATAGAGCCCTTACAAGCTATGCTACTGCACCTAATAGGTTTTCTCTATCCCATATTTTATTTTGGTTTTTAAATATGTTTACACTTTGAGATTTCAGCTATTAATATTTATTTTGGACGCTGTAAATGATCCTTCATCAACGTGAATAAACATTTTTAATGTTTTATAGTTTAAGATATAATCTAAGGTTTAATTATTATTAGGATTGAGATAAATTATGTTCAATTTTTTTACAAATGTCTTAGGGTTTAGATTAGATTCTAACATTAATCACTTATAAAGATTATGATAAACCATTTCCAAAACATCCTAAACAATGTTGAATCCACATAGAAATCCTTAAACACATGAACCATAGATACTAGAAACAAAACCCTTTAATAATCAAACACTTATTTAACCATTTAAAAATAGAACATAATTATATTTAGAAGAGAAGATCACTCCATCAAAGTAAGCTCATGTTGGAGCTCTGTATATTAAATCTAGCTTATAAACTTAACACTTGTACAATCATCCCGTAGGGTTACAAATTTAGATTAAAAATAAAACATTTAGCATTTTATTACAGAACATCCATGAAGGGTTTACCAATATAACAAAATAAATAAACTATCAATTAAATAATGATTGACAGGCCAACAATAAAACAATGTCGTGAGCTAGAGATCGAATCCCTGGGAGACCAAGTCCACATATATCAACATTCCCATAACTACAATTATAACTCCACAAAATACCAATAGCATTGGCTAAAATCCTTCTTAAACCATTAAAAGGAATTAAATGAAATGATAGAGCCATCTAGATAAGTGAACCAAGGTATCATGATAACCAACCAACCATCAAATCCCATAAAGAGTGAATTTTCCATCCATCTTGTAAAATGGCCATGCTTCTAGCACTGACATAACAATCATTCTAGTGTTGGCTTAGAAATTCATTAATCCACATTAAAAATTAAAATAGGGGACAGAGCTAGGTCTTTTCCTGTGCTTCTTCAATGAAGTGATTTACAGTAAATATTTTCCCATTAAAACAACTATTACAAACAAATCTATCCATCATTCCATTGCTAGCAATGGAAGTCCTAACTCAGAGCAATTCCACCATCAACAGGGTACATTGATCCCCATAATAAAAACTAAATTTGCCAAGACATTCTCTTAAATAAATAAAGCAAAAAATTTAAAACCCAGGGATTAAAAACCCCACTATTTACACCTTCGTTCACGAGATATCAAATTTTAAAACCAAATAAAGAGAATCCATAAAAAATAAATTCTCACCATTAATATCTTTCCTAGGAATTAACAAGACAACAATTTCATAATTTAAATCAACAAAGTGTATACAACCATGAAATCCCAAAAATAGGGTTTTAATTAAGTAGTAATTTCACCCACAATAAAGATTAAGTTTACAAATTCTTGCAACACCTAAAGAGGCACATAATTCCATTAAAACCTTCTTTAAACTCTAAATGGGAATCCATTAAAAATACAAACAGATAATCCCCATAACCTATCAAAACAAGGACCAACCAACTAGATTCTAAGGACCTTTATGCATGGGATTACCAAGTCGTGGCCAGGGTATTTTTTAAGGATTCTAATATTATATTTAAGTATAGTATTCTAGGCAATTGTTCAGGAGTGAAAAACATGTTTATAGATAGGTAGGTGAATATTACATATGAAACATAAAATTAAGAGTGAAATGTATAAAGCTTGGTGAATATTATTATAAAAAAACATATTTTATGTAAATATTGGCGATATTAGACACTAAATAATGAATTTATTTTTTGAAAAAAACCAAAAAAATAGCCAATTGGCAAAATTTCACCACTAAAAGTTACCGTGGTCATGGCTTCACAGTCTTCCTCTCCCTTGGTCACAAGCCTCCTTCAATGTTGAACCTGCCATGAAAAAGAGTGAGATATCATAACATGTGACAAATGAAAAATAATAAGCAAGTAAGAATGGTATATTACAACGAAGAAGTGTATACCTTTGCAGCATTGAAAACCCTATAACTTTATGTCCACGTTTTCCAACGAAACCACCAAGAAAGGAGCTCACTCCCCTCAACCACTTCACCATGCAAAAGAGGGATTTCAAAACCCTAGCAATTTGTTTTATGCATAGTCCAATGAGGAAGGTGACACAAGCCCTTCATGTGGCCTCCTTTAAACCCTCGACCTCCTCCCACTAAGGTTTTGACTTTTACCCTTTCCCTAAAGTCACTAGCCCTTTGTTTATTTTGTTTATGTTTTACACCATGCATTTAAACCCTTAGTTTTAGGGTTAGAACCCTTCTTGTTATATCCTGTCACTACTTTAGAACATACACTCAACATAGGCTACCTAGAACTTGCAAAACAAACCGGTTCCTCATGCATTAGTTCATAACGAACTAAGTAAGCCGAGGTCATAGGAGTCTTTCATACCTTTCCGATTGAGTTGTAAGTAATTCGAGCCACCCTTTTTCCTTGAGAAACAACGGTAAGTTAGCCATGTCATTTTAGGAAATGAGACTAGGTTACATGATAAACATCCAATAATAAAGAAAAGTAGACTCTGAATCACACCAGAAACATCGTTAAACAAATAAAAAACATAAATATACAAGAACATCAGTATACAAATAAACAACATTAAATATCATCGCAAATAGAATACCATGTATTAACCTACTAGAGAAAACATGAAACTATTTATAGATATCCCTTAGATCCTAATAGTTTTATTTACCTTACAATTTATTTATTTATGTATTTTAGGGATATTACAAAAAACATAACATCCTTTCCCAATTATTGCCCCCCCACACCTACTCTAATAGAGAGTTGAGAGTAGATAATAGGAAAAAGATATTATGATGGTAGAGGTGGGGAAATAATAGGCAAAACATATCAAAATATTATATTTTTGTTGTTGTATTAAACATAACAAGATAACACATGTTTTTTCTTATTATCTTTTCTCCACCTTCGTCAAATACGATAAATTTAAAAAAAAAATAAACACTAAATATTATATTTGATCAATTTAAAAAAAAAAGAAACACTAAATATTATAAAGTAATGTGAAACATATGCAATATCCAAACACACACATTTCACTCTTTTAAAACAATAATTCTTTATAGGTTAGTAACATTATCATTAAATTAAATTAAATTTTATTAAAAGTTATTAAAATGTTTAGTTAAACAAACAACAAATAAATAAATAAATAAATTCATAAAATCACCATAAAATATCTTCTATGGATAAATTGAGAAGAGCTTAACATTTGAAGTTCACACAATTGAATCAAAGCATTTACAATTCCATCAAGCATATGATTTTCAGAAGAAACTAGCATCACCATTTGAATTTCAAAAATGTGAAATTCAAACTATGAACAATTACATATAGTTTTCCTCACAAATAAAAATATATTCATCAGATCAAGGATCTACAAACAGGTAGACAGTACAATACTTACTATTCACTAGAGCCTGTGGCAGTGGCCAACATTTTTACACATCAACCAGATTATCTGTTCTTGCAAAAACATGTAAACAAATACCAGAGCTCTGAAATCTATTCATCAAATCGAAGATCTACAAACATGTTGAAACAACTATAAATCTATTCATCAAATCAAGGATCTACAAGACAATACTTACTATTTACTAGAGCCTGTGGTCGTCATGGCCAGCATTTGATACTGCTCTACGGTTCCCACGCATTTCTATTCACGGAAGAGCTTTCTCTAGTTGCCAACGAAGTAACAAGAGCTTGAAGTAACTCGGAGTTGAAGGCATATGCTCCAGCAGCTGCACTTGGGCCTACAGAAATTTCACGTATTTACTGGCTTCCTGGAGAAATTCATAGGTTTCCAACTTGGTACCTACGGAAATAATCTGCTGAAGGAAGCTGATTTTTTCACGAAATTCCTTCCGCCTCTTACGCCCAGCAACACACTCAAGATTTACCGAAAGACCACGGGTCACATAATAACTAGAAACTAGATACTGTTGCTGCTGTCACTTATGGGTGGAATCATTTTCTGACGCAGAGGGTAGAATAGCTAAAGGGGAGGAGCTCTCGTAGTTTCCACTGGTGCGCAGCCCGAGGGAAGAATTGCTACCGATTTTTTTGATTACATCCTCCATCTTGTAACCGCAGAAATATATTGGATGCACTTGCTCTTCCTTCAACGCCTCATAATTACCGTTGCATGGAATTTCGTTGCCAAGAACATGAGAAAGACGCAGTGCTGTCGGGTGCTCTTCGAAGGTTAACTACATTGAAGAAGCCATTGTCCCTTTGAACAATGCATTTTCAGAGTCTAGCCAGGATTCGAAACTTCATTGCTGCTACAATCTGAGCAGTTTCAGATTCACATTTCTAGATTTCAGCTAGGATTTGAAACTTGATTGCTATTGCTGCAAGAGAGTTTCCATGTTGACATTTTGACACTCCGGTCGACATTCCAAACTTGATTGCTACTGCAGCCCAAGCAGTTTCAGCTTCACATTTCCAGATTTCGGCTGGTATTCGAAACTTGATCGCTGTTGCTACAAGAGCATTTGCAAGTTAACATTTTGTGACTCGAAACTTGATTGGTGTTTCTACTCTAGCTGCGGTTCGTAGAGAAAGAAAGGATCTGGCTGATGAAGAAAATAGTTGTTGTTTGTCCCATTAAGTGGAATATCTTCTCCAAAGAGAGACACTGGCTCATGAGCTTCGAAACTTGATTGTTGTTGCTGCCCTAGCTGCAGTTTGCAGAGCAAGAAAGGATCCGGTTGATGAAGAAAATAGTTGTTGTCTGTCTCATTAAGTGGAGTATCTTCTCCAATGAGAGGAGCCACATCCATCGACAACATATCTAGAAGCTCCAGGTCCTCCGCTACAATGTAGGAATTAGGAGCAGCATATCCATTATTATTATGGATCGGGCCCGTCCCTTGATCCTCAAAACCTTGCATTTCCATTTCTTGCAAATAGTAACCACCTAAATAACAGACCGAACCGAAAAAGAAATGATTACAAAGCTACATATATAAGGGATTTTACATCCGTGAGAACCCAAACTTGCTCTAAGTACCGTGTCAACACATGGACAATTAACCGTTTTGCAGTTTTTTTATTTACTTTCAAGTTTTTCACAATTAATAAATTAATAGTTTAAGGAGTGTTTATCCAACTGCAATATGAAGCTCTTAAACCATTTTTTTAACATTTTTGTATTTATGTAGTGTAAGTTAACGTTAACAAATTAACCAGTTTTTAAGTAGGCTTTTCACATTAATATTTAATTTTTATATAGTGGCTTGGGATAACGGCACATAATAGAGTTCTCTAAAACTTGTTTTAATATTTTATAGTTTAATTTTTAATATTTTATAGTTTAATTTGTATTTGTTGATGTGTGAAAAGAGTATTTAAATGAAAGTGAGTTAAGATGTACTTATTATTTTTTAATATTTGGGTGTTTAATCTTTGGATTGATATTTATTTATTTCTTATATAATGACTTCCGATAATAACAGCACATAACATAGTTCTCTAAAACTTGTTTTAATATTTTATAGTTTAATTGGTATTTGTGGATGTGTGAAAAGGCGTATTTAAGTGGAAATGAGTATAGGGATATTTATTTATTTATTAATATTTGGATTGATATTTATTTATTTGTTATATAGTGGCCTCGGATAATGACACATAACCGACTTCTCCAAAACAAATATTTGTTGATGTGTGAATAGGGGTATTTAAGTGGAGCTGACTTAATGGGGTATTTATTATTTTCTTAATATTTGAGTATTTAATATTTGGATTGATGTTTACACATTGTGAAGAAATAATATTTTTCAATGTTTATTTTTAATAGTTTTTCTATATATTTATTGTATAGAGAAGATTTGTTTTAGTAATATAGTGGAGTTTTACTTGGGAAATGTCCATTTGTCTCATAAAAATAAGAATTAAAAAATAAGAATGCATGTATAATTGTGGTGTAGCATAGTGGCGAGAGAGAGGTGTGTTATTTTAGTGGTGAACTAACTTGATCCCACTTTTTGAACAAGAGCTAGATGAGCCTAGCTTTATCTTTGTTAGATGAACTAACTTGCCTTATCCTCAATAGTATAGATACAAAGTAGAAAACATTTAAATAATTTTCTTATACAGAGATATGAAATCATTGTTTTTTATTTTTGTATAATTTAAAATTTAAATAAATTAAAAACTGAAATATTTTATCTATAGGCTTTTATATCTTAGAATTTGGGGTGGAATAGCATCTATGTTTTTTCTAGATTGCAGAAGGATAAGACAAGTGTAATCTCATTGATTTTATTCCACTCTGTGAAAATTAGTAGTTGATAAATTCAACAAAGTTCAAAATCTAGGATAAAAACTGTAAACTTGTTACACTTCTTGGGTTAATCTTCTAATCCAAAATATCCAATAATATCTAAACACCTATTGACATAAATTGTGATAGTTAACATATAGACAATATATATTCAGACACCACAACTAAAGTAGTTATACTAGTTTAAATGCCTCTAAATTTTATTATTATTATTAAGTTATTTTGTATTATAAATATTTTCCATTTAACCAATTATAGATCAAAATTAATAAAAAAATGATATTAAAATTAACCCATGAATACTTTGAATACTTTAAGAAGACTTCCTTTATGTTGTTCTTAGACCCGATGGACCCTCTTTATGGTTCACATATAACTATTCATCTTGCATACTAGGCCTTACTAGTTTCAAGATGTGATGATATTATTTTAGCCGTACCAAATTTGGAGATGTTCATTATATCCCATGAGTTGGTGGCTTTAGAGTGGATGCATATGTTTATTGTGATACACAACATACTTATTTACTATTGGAGTTTGTTCAAAGTGGAATTCATAGGTATATGACCACTTGGTTTCCAAGGAAAGCTAAATGCGTTCTCAACTTTAATAACTATTTACTCATGTGTCTGCAAGTGTAGAAATTTATGTGTTATTTGACATAAAATGCAAAACAAAAGAATTCAACTCACAATAAGGTTCCATGGATCTTCATGAGTCCCTATGAACTTCAGCCTTATTATCACATAGTATTGCACAAGCGAAATCACATGATACCTATATGCAAACCGACCCTTGTCATGATTGATGATCCTCTTTGTGTGGAATAATGTTTTTTTAGTAATAGGGGATGTCCCCGGTGTCCCTAGAAGATGTATACTACAATATAATTAAAAATCTACATGTGTTACAAGGAAAAACAACATGTAGAAAATCCCTCTTTTGCTGTCTATGGACAGCTAAGAGTGAGGATAACTATCAAGCAAATGAGTTTTGGTGGTTACGATCAATGCTTAGAAGTGATTTTAGAAACAAAGGAAACGAAATAAATGGAAAAAAAAAGTGTTCCTTGAGTGAAATAAAAGTCAAAACAAGTGCATTTAACTACCATAACAAAAGAAACAACTGAATCACTCAAAGAGATAAGTGAATGTTAAATGCTGCATTGTTCAAGGCTTAATGAACACATGACTTTATGATTTAAATTCCATCTTGAAAGAAAACCTAGCCCTGTAATTCTCAGGAAAATTTTGTATGCAATTGTGATGTCGTAAATGAGCACTCTTGGTGATTTGTAGTTGGTGAGAAACCCTTGAATATAATTATACTATAGATCTATCACTATGCATATCAAAAAACATAGGTCCACTTAATGTTAAATAGTCTATAAACGTCCTAGATTAAAACCATAAAACAATTCACAAAATTACAATTTATATAATACGAGCATAAGATATTTTTTCCATAGGTCAAACGATGATTCTTTCATGCACTAATCATTCACTTTACTAAAAATAAAAAATAAAAAATAAAAATAAAATTATTTATCGAAGATTGGGAACAAACCCTAATATACTGAGATGATCATTTTGTGATGTATTATGGAGAAGAATGATTTCATGATTGATTTCTATGATGCATTGGGTATAATCCCTAGAGCACATGGGTTATGAGACTATGTGTTGATCGTAAACTATGGAGCACATAGGTAACCCCAACAAGTGAAGGATGGAAGTGTTGGGAATAATCTCTAGAGCACTCCGAAATGATGTTGAGCATAATCTGTAGAGAATCAGATCTTTGGCCATTGTATCCCTAGGTGCATTGTACAAATGCATCCTACTATTAGTGTTGAGAAAAAGGATATGGAATTGCACTAGTGTAACTCCCATTTATTAGTGTTGACTATAAGCTCTAAATAGCACCAACCTTCATCATACTTATTTAGGTTGATTATTTGAAATCACAAACTATTTCCAATCAAGGAGTATAAGATACTTCCATGAATATGAGGTAATCTGACATGCAAGGAAATATAGGGCTACATATCCTAGTTGACTGACCAAACCCCACATGAGGCCTTGTTAAAAGAAATAACATAGACTAAGGAAGCATCGAATAAAAAATTATGTTATTTAATACATGGATAATAATAGATGAATAAATTGAATTTAAGTAAGTACACACACACACACCAAGTTGTTTTAATAAATATAGATAAAAGGTCTAAGTGAAATCTACATACACTTATGAGAATAATGTATATATATGTGAAAATGAATAAAGATAACAAAAGTACTAAGAAAAAGTCTATGTATATATTATCTTATAAACTAAATATATAAACAAATATTTTTTTTTGAACTCAAGTAGGTACTAGTAGAAAGTTCCTAGTTAACAAAACATAATATATATTACATAAAAATTAAACTAAGAATTATTTTCAAAAAAATAGTAAAATCTTGATTTAATTGAAGTTAAACCAACTATCCCTTTTTCCAAAGAAAAACTATAAAAATAAGATACAAGAGAAGGCTTGGGGGGATCTGATCATTATTCATAGATGGAATTGGAGAGAATTTCAAAAACCAGTACTTAAAGAATACAGATCGTGACTTCCAAATACCAGCAGCCTCTTCCTTAGGGGTTCTATTTTTCTCTTCCATGTTGGAGGCAACTCAAGGGGATGGGATTTAAAAATACGAACAGTTCTGGGTCAAGGTTGGGAGGAACGTGGAAGTTTTGAGGTCATCCAATGTATTATTAAATTTGTGTGTTGAAGTGTGCACCGTGATAAATCCCTTATAAGCTACACAAGTGTATATAAGAGGTTTTCTTTATTCTGGATTTTATTTTTGTTTTTAAATATCTTTACAAGCTGAAATTTCAGCTATTAATATTTGTATTGGAAGCTGTAAATCATCCTTCATCAACTTGAATAAATGTTTTAAATGTTTTATAGTTTAGAATATAATCTAAGGTTAATTTCTTACAAGGATTGTGATAAATTATTTTCAAAGCTTCTACAAATTTCTTAGGGTTTAGATTTGGTTCTAACATTAAGTCATTATAAATATTATGATAAACCATTTCCAAAACAACGCAAACAACATTGAATCCACACAAAAATCCTTAAACATATGAACCATAGATACCAATAAAAAAACCTTTAATAAGAATCAAAGAATTATTTAACCATTTAAAAATAGGACAAAATCATCTTCCCAAGCGAATATAGCTCCAGCAGAGCAAGCTAGTGTCGGAGCTCTGCATATTAAATTTGGCTTATAAGCTAATCACTTGTAAAATCATCCCGTAGGGTTATAAATTTAGATTAAAAATAAAAAACTAAGAATTTTATTACAAAACATCCACGAAGGGTTTACCAATATAACCAAATAAATAAACTATCAATCAAATAGTGATTGACATGCGAACGATAAAACAAAGTCGTGAACTAGGGATTGAATCCCTTGGATTCCAAGACCACATATATCAGAGTTCCCAAAACTACAATTATAACTCCATAAAATACGCATAGAATTGGACGAAAGTCTACTTAAACCATTAAAAATAATTAAATAAAATCATAAAACCATACACATAAGTGAATGGAGGTATCATGATAACCAACCAACCATCAAATCCCATAAAGAGTGAATTTTTGAGCCATTCTATAAAAGGAACAACCACACTTCTAGAGTTAGCATAACAATCATTCCATCCTTGGCTTCTAAATTCATTAAGTCGAATTAAAAATTAGAATAGGGGACATATTTAAGGATTTTCCAATAGTTCTGGAATGAAGCGATTTAAAATAAATATTTTCCCATTCAAACAGTTATTACAAACAAAGATATCCATTGTTCCATTGCTGGAAATGGAACTACTAAAGTAGAGCGCCTCCACCCTCAATAGGGTACATTGTTCCCCATAATAAAAACTGTGTTTTTCCAGACATTCTCTTAAATGCACAAAGAAAACAATTTAAAACGCAGGGATTAAAAATCCCACAATGTACACCTTCATTCACAATATATCAACTTTTAAAACCACATACTGAGCATCCATAACAAGATACATTCTCACCATTAAAATCTTTCCTAGAAATTAACTGGACCACAATTTTATAGTTTAAATCAGCGCAGAGTGCAGGAAATAGAACAATGATACAACCATGAAATCCGAGAAATAGGATTTTAATTAAGTAGTAATTTCACCTACAGTAAAGATTAATTTTACAAATTCCTCCAAAGCCTCAAGCGACTCATAATCCCATTAAAACCTTGTAAAATATAAATAGGAAGCCATTAAAAATACAAACAGATCATCCCCATATCCTCTAAAAACACATAACGACCAACCAGAGGCTAAGGACCCTTGCACATGGGATTTCCATGTCATGGATTGATGGTCTTCCTATCCCTCGATCGCAAGCCTTTTCCAACGCTGAACCTGCCACAAAAACTTGTCAGATATATGAACATGCTACAGATGAAAAATAATAAGCAAGTAATACTGGTATACTACATGGAAGAAGTGTATAACTTAGCAACATTGAAAACCCTGTAACTCCATTGTAGACTCATTTCCAATGAAACCACCAGGAAGGGAGCTCGCTCCCCTCAACCACTTCACCATGCAAAACATAAATTTTAAAACCATAGCAATTTGTTTTATGCATAGTCCAGTGTGGAAGGTGAAATAAGCCCTTCATGTGGCCTCCTTTAAAGCCTCAACCAACTCCCACTATTTTTTTTTTATTTTTACCCTTTTCCTATAGCAACTAGCCCTTTGCTTATTTTGCTTATGTTTTACATCATGCATTTAAACCCTTATTTTTAGGGTTAGAACCCTTGATGTTATATCTTGTCACTCCTTTAGGACATACACTCAACCTAATATCATCTATCTAGCACCTACAAAAACAACGGGTTCCTTATGCATTAGTTCATAATATACTAAGTATTCCTACATCATAGGATTATTTCATGCCTTTTTGATTTAGTCGTATGTAAGTCCATCCACTTTTTCCTTTAAAAGAAGAGGTAGGTTAGCCATGTAATTTTAGTAAATGAGACTAGGTTACATGATAAAGATCCAATTATAAACAAAATTAGACTCTTAATCTCACAAGAAACATCATTAAACAAATAAAAGACATAAATATACAAGAACACGAGTATACAAATAAACGGCAATAAATATAATCACAAATAGAATACCATGTATTAACCTAGGAGAGAAATTCCTAACATGAATACATGTATTGTTCCTATTTAGTTTATACAGTGTTGAAGCTATTTATAGATTTCCCTTAGATCCTAATAATTTTATTGACCTTATAATTTTATTTTTTTATTTACGAATTTTAGCGACATTACAATTGGTATCAGATCCTAGTTTCGAACACTTAGTGACCTTCTGGGCTCACTACAAAACATCCACTATAGAAATGTATTTTTGAAAGTTTATTTATTATTTTTAAACTAACAAAATAATAGTGTTACTCACTATTTGAACTATATATTTAAAGAGAATTCCAAATCATGGACATAGAAGAGAACAACAGCTGACATGGGAGCCTAAATTACCCACCTCGAGAAGAAGAACTCGTGGTGGAACTGAATTCCAACTTAATGAAGGCTATACAGAGTCTACAAGTAGATATAAAAAGTTTTAAAGATGATAACATGAATGAAAGGAGAGAACAAAAAGCAATAAATGAAGCTCTAGTTTCGAACTTGACAGGGGTAAACCCCCATAGATAGACCACCCACTCAACAAACAAATCCAAAGAAAAATTTTATCATGAAAGAAGGACCAGAATTCCAAAAGAGGAGGGACAAGAAGAACACACCCATGACTTCATAGAAGAAGAATATCAAAGTTCTTCCAATGATGGCTCACCCTCTCCTTGCAAGAAAAGGAAGAAAAATGATGATAGCCTTCACGGAGAATTTTGAAATATCAAAGACCCAACTTATGAAGGAGAAATGAATACCAGAGAGAAGGATGAAGAATGTCTCCTAGGTATGAATAAATACTTTTGAGTACATAATTATTTCAGCGAAATGAAATCCCATCTATCCATTTACAACTTAAATGTAAAGGAAAACCGATGGTGGAGAGGCCTGAAACATACTAAGAGGGACGAAATAAAGGATATTTGGTGGAGCACTTTCATCAAAGCATTCTAGGAAAAGAACATGTCTGAAAGAGTCTTTGACAGAAAAGTAAAAGAATTCCATGAGTTAATGATGGACTCCCTAACTATGGATTCCTTTATCAACATATTTTTAGATCTGATGCATTATGTATCTTACACCATCATAGATCCATCTAAAATGTGATCTACCAAGCACCGAGAGGGATCAAATCTCTCAAGGTGCAAACCCTTTTTTATAGTAGAGATGTTGAGGAAATGTGTAATCTAGTGTTTATGATTTTAGTTTATCTAATTTATGTTGTCTTATATATATGCAATTCTAAATAATTTAAATTTAATTTAATCCGACATGTTATTTTTAATAACATTTTTTTATTTTTTTATAAAGGACATGTGTCAAATCTAGGATGAGGAAAAAAGAAGTTACACATCTCTCCCCTACTGGAATGTAGAATGCACCACTTTGGTGCAATAAAGGTTGAAAAGGTAAAGATACAACAATTTTTTGGATGTCTCCCTCTAAATTTTCGAGAGATAATTGAGTTTGACATGCCCAAAATAGTAGACACCATCTAGCACAACGATATACTTTGTTATGAACATGGAAAACTGATACTGAAAAATATGAACAGAAATCGAGACAGATTTAGGTCCTTCTCAGACAACCGAAAACCCGGTTCTAAGCCACAACTCTATCGGAAACAAAAAAATAGTTTCCCACCTAACAAAAGTTTCAACAAACCTGGTGCATGACCAAATGTGTCTGCACAAAATTTCAACAGACCAATAGCAAATAGAGGAGCCAAGGAATCCCCAGTACAGGTTAGCTGTTGGAAATGTCAAGGGCCCAAAGAAGACAAATGGAATCCTACACAAATTACAAGAATACCCAATAGTAGAATACATTATTATTAGACCTAGGATCTATGCAACACTCGACGATCGACAAGTAGACCATTAGGACACTATGGTCAAAATAGAAGGTAAGGTTTCGAACACATCTATTTCAGTTTTAATTGATCCTGGTGCTTGTCGAAGCTATGCTTCCCCCAACATTGCAAACACTGTAAACTAAACAAAGAGAAACATGTGAAACCATGGCTGGTACAACTAGCCACTAGTACAAAAAAAAGGTTTCATAATTAGTAAATGAATGCGAGATAGACATGAATGGGTTTCTAACTAAGGTAGACCTAAATATCTTTCCCTTAGGATCGTATAGCGTACTTATAGGCATGGACTAGTTGGAACAAAACCATGTCATGCTTGACTATTTAAACAAGTCAATCCTATGCATGGATAGCTAGGGGAGTCAAAGATATATTTAAGAAATACCCAAGAAGGTTTCTGTGAAACATATATTCTCCTTACAAGCAAATAAATTTATAAGGAAGGGCTGCAAACTTTATGAAGTTAAAATCTAGGATGTAGAATCCAGGAGAGGACAACAAATTTAAGACTTTCTGGTTCTCATAGACTTCAAATATGTATTTCCCGAGGAAATACCGAGAATACCACACAAGCAGTACTTAGATTTTTCCATAGAGTTAACACCACGATCAGTACCGGCTTCAAAAGCCCCATACCACATGAGCGCACTAGAGTTGGTGGACCTCAAGTAACAGTTACATGAATTGATAGAGAAGGGTTATATCCAACCTAGTGTGTTTCCTTTGGGACCACCTATACTATTTGTAAAGAAAAATGATAGTATGATGTGAATGTGCATTGATTATCGACAGCTCAACAAGATGACCATCAAAAACCATTCTCCACTCCTTAGGATAGATGAATTGTTCGATCAGGTTGGAGGAGAAAATATATTTTCAAAGCATGACTTGCGATCTAGATACCAGTAGGTAAGTATCTGTTATGAAGATATTCAAAAAACTATCTTTTGGACTCGATACGACCATCATGGTTTTGTAGTAGTTCCTTTTCGTCTAACAAATGCACCAACCAATTTTATGTGCATGATGAACAATGTTTTTAGTGAATACCTAGATAATTTTTTATTATTCTTTATAGACGATATACTAATTTACTCAAATAGTAAGGAATATCATGAGGACCATCTCCAAAATAGTGTTACGAGTGGTACAGGAACACCACTTTATGCCAAGTTTAGCAAGTGTTATTTTTACAAACCAAAGATACAATACCCAGGTCACATTATTTATGAAAAAGGGATAGACGTTGACCCATAAAAGATTAAAGCCATCAAGGAATGGCCTACCCCTACTTGTGTCACAAACATTAGGTCATTTCTGGGACTAGCAGGTTGCTATCGAAAGTTCATTATGAAATTCTCAAGGATTGCTTGTCCCATGACTTCCTTACAAAAGAAGGAAAACAAATTCATGTGGATGACCAAGTGCAAAGAAAGATTCCAAAAGCTAAAAAAAATCTTAATTATTGCACCTATAATATAGATTGTGGATCCCTATGGGGATGCAAGCAATGAAGGACTTGATGGAGTCCTAATGCAAAATGACTACACAATCTGTTACAAATCACAGAAATTAAAATAACAAGAACAAAAGAATCCCACTTGATATTGAACTAGCTTCCATTATCCATGCATTGAAGATGTGGAGGGACTACCTCATGGGAAAGAAGTTTCTCCTAAATATAGACAACTTGAATCTAAAGTATTTGTTCAACCAACCGGATTTAAATACCAGGAATTCCAGATGGTTGACCTTCTTTATAGAGTACCACTTCGAATTAAAGCACGTAAAGGGAAAGCAAAACAAAATCATCAATGCTTTAAGTCGATGAGCTCATATGTTGTATGAGGTAACTTTGATCCAAGCCGATTTAGACTTCCACTATAGGATTAGAATGACAAGCAGGGTGAAGTGTTTCTATGTTAAGATCCTTAAAAATATTTAGGAGGATAGGTTATTCCAACAATAGAAGGAATATAAGGTAGATGAGTTTATCGTCTAAGGAGAGACTCTATGTTCCAGATGGAGGAGGCATCAGGTCCAACATTCTAACAAAGTTTCATAAAAATCCCTACTCGGACCACCCGATATATCATAAGATGATATCGACAGTAAATAAACACTTTTTCTGGCCTAAGTTAAAGGCTGACATAACACTATTCATCGCAAAATTCCAAAAGTGTCAACTAGTCAAAGTAGAGCACCAACATCCTTCAAGGTTGCTACAATTGTTACCCACTCTCAAATGGAAATGGGAGGTTATCAATATGGATTTCATTACGGGATTACCAAAGAGAAATAAATAGAATCATTCCATTTTTGCAGTAGTCGATAAGTTTTCCAAAGCGACACACTTTATTCTAGTAAATTCAACATCCGAAGTAGTTCACATTGCTGACATATTCCAAAAAGAAATATTTCGATTTTATGGGATTCCCAAGGAAATAATCTCGAATTGAGATACAAAATTTACTAGTAACTTCTGTAGATCTATATTTTCCATCCTAGAGACACAATTAAATTTCAGTACCTCCTACCATCCATAGACAAACGAACAATTAGAATAAGTAAATCAAATTTTAGAGGATATGCTTAGAATGTACGTAATGAACAATATCACAAAGTGGGAGGAGTATCTGCACCTTGCATCGTTTGCATATAACAACGATGTACCAAACCTTCGTTAAAATGAGTTCCTTAGAGGTACTTGTTGTAGGTACAACATATCCCATTTTATCCAAAACATGGGAGCCCCATTTACACATACAAAGGTAACTGTTCTGAATTCCTTAAGTCGTTTTGGGGTCCCCATAACATTTATCATGGTTTCTTTGCTTTAACTTAGTTGATTTTTTGGATTTTATGCATGACTTGCGTTCTTTTGGCGATTTGCAGAAGACTATATTTTACAAAAATTATTCCATCCCACAACCCACAATTTGTTGATTGCAGGAGTTTGAAGCTTATTATTTAATATTTTTTCTCCTGCAACCCTCATCCTTAAATTTTCTGATTGCAGAATGCGGGAGCATTTTTGTTAGTATAGTGTGTCATCCCATAACCCGCAATTGCAGGATGCAAATTGTGGGAGTATTTTGATTAATTTATTTTGTTGTGTGGTCCCGCAACCCACAAATTGTGGGATATGGATTGCTGAAGAGATTGAATAAAACTTCAGTACTTTTTCCACATCCCATATCCCGCATCCCGCAATTGCAAAATGCGAATTACGAGATGGTTAATGAAATTTAAATATCGCATCATGATCCCCCATCCTACAAGGTTTAATCTCGACCGTCCATTTATTTTAATCCTACGGACCTAATTTAACCACCAAGAAATATATATATATATATATAGGTTGGTATTTTATGATTTCTTTACCCTTTTATTGTTTTGATTTACTGTGCTGCATGAAATTTCTCTGTGTTTTTACCAGGAAACATCATCACAGTCCAGTTTGATTACAGGTTAGTTTCTTAGTCATTTCTTTATTCAAATTGATTAATATAGTTTAGCTTGAATTAGATTTTATTTCTTGCTTCACGTTGTTTTTAAACAAAGTTTTCTCCAATTTCCAAGAATGGAAAGAATTAACCGTTGCAAAAACCTTTAAAAGAATATGTTAACCAAGGACCCGAAATTTGGTGTTTTCTTAGACAATAGTGGCAGAATCACTGATACTTACCAGATTGAATGGCCTAGGGTTTACGTAATTTTTGACAATGACAACTTTTCTGATGTCCAAAACAACCAGTTGGCCTACCAAACAATCAGGGATTCTGGGATACACTCCATTGTTACTAGAGCTGCTATCCTCCCCTACAATGACGTGGTTAAATGGATTGTGGGACATGAAAACCCCAAATAACATTCCTTTAATCATAGTGCATGATCATAGCTAGACAATTTCCATCCCTAGGAATTTACCAGGGCTTATAGCCTTAAACCAGCTAGACAACCCCTCAACGCAGAATTTGCCCAAGCCTCTAGGACTCACTTCAATTTTGATGAAATGTTAAAATATTAGATGCACAAACCTGGTAAATTCTCATAGAGGACCGACGACCTTTACCCTGTCACCTAGTTCAAAGCACCCTATTCCTTATTGGAATCCATGTTATGCAGACTGTATGGCCTTCTGAATTATTACATGTTCAAGGCTGAATGGGGTCCAATAGCTCATCATGTTTTAGAAACTGGTGATTCTTTCCCATGGGAATACATATTGTCAATAGAACTCAAAAACTCTATTCAAGACTACCAGAAAGAAACCCAATTTCTTCTTTTTGGCCTTCATTTTTTATGTATTTTTCACTAAGTACCAATATCCCAACTTGGGATGGAACTCGACTTTACTAGCTCCCCCAGTGCCCATTTATTATTTAGAATTGTGGGATACTAACTAGGCAACCAGGTTCCATGATATATGTGAACACTTCCTCGACAACATCTATTTTTCAATCTTAAAAAATGAAGCTCCTGCATTTTCAGATGAAGCCAAAATTTTCATTGCTACAATGGGTGATTGGTACGTTCGTGAATCTTTTTCGTACATCAGGATTTGGGGTGGCAATTCTATTCACGTGTTTCCCATTATTATCCCTGACAGTTTGGTATTAGAAGAAGTGGCTTTCCATACTATCACTGATGGGGTTTATAAGAAACTCGTTGACCCTAAAAGAAAAGGCTGGCCCAAAATCCCTTTGAACTTTGGATCATTTGTTATCCAAATTTCAAAATGGGATTCAATATTGGGTGAATAGATAGTTTCCTTGAAGCTTGTCTTTTCTAGGATTCCTCAATGCTCACTTTAATAAATACCATATCAAAATTGCTTATGCACATGAGGAACTTCCCAATGATTCTATTTACCAGGGTGCCAATACATTTTCTGAAATCTTAGCTAAAGCCAAAAGCAAAGATGAGCAAAGTCACATATTACAACATCAAAAGGAACTTAAAGACAGGATTCAGAGTTATAGAGAAATGCAAATGGACCTATTGGAGAAAATGAGAAAGGACATAGAAGAAAAGGAATCCCAAGCAACAAAAATTCCATCAATGGCAACCTATCTAGATGGGGACAAAGGAAAAGGTCTAATGGGAGACATTCAAGTAGAAACAGTTGCTCAGCTATTGAAAGCGTTGATGCGTATGTCAAAATAGTCAAAACAGAAGCTAGCAATGATGACCTATGTAATGGACACTCAGGTAGCTACAGCTGCTTAGACTATTGCTGATATCCAGGTGACTGTTGCAGTCACTCAACCAAATGATGATCAAAAAAATGGATGAGCAAAATCCATTTAAAATATTGAAGGTGCATATTTCTTCCTCTCCAACTCCTACTATAAATATGGTTGATTTTGACTTAGAAGAAGAATTAATAGGCTCCACTCCTGTCACTGAATATGTGGATAAATATTTTCAACCATTCACAAATTTTCTCAATGGTGATGGTAAGAAATATTTTATCCCTATCCGTACAGTTTCATAATCTACTTCTGTTTCTAGTTCATTGTCTTCAGGATTGCTCCTTTCATCCATTCAAACTTTGTTGACTTTACCTATTGGAGCATCCCTATCACCTACAATGTCTTAGCTATATGAGGCTGGGACCTCCACATCTGTATCTATCACATATGCTTATGTGCAAACCCCCATGCTACAACTTGCCACTACAGAAGCATCATTTTGTAATATTCCTTTACACCTACCCTCAGTTACTCTATCGTCATTATTTAGTCTTGAAAATATCTTGATGCCTTCCTCACCACTTACAACTATCAACATTTACTTCCCATCCTATGAAACTTAAACCCCATTCTTCTCTCAAACCTATTAGGTAGTGGTTGTTCAAAACATTTTTCCTTCCACCACTCACATTACTATGCGTATGCCCCCTCCTATCATCACTTAGACATCCTCTTTGGTGTCCACCGTGATTGGGACTTCTTCATCCAATGAGCCAAGAGCTGAGTTTGATGATGACATTGTCATCTCTCTTGGGGATTATTATTATAGAAAGTCTGATAAAGCAGTGGTTAAAAAGGGAAAAAGGAGGACTAAGGATCAAAGTGGTATGGATGTATCTGTCACTAATCAAATAGTTTGGAATGAGCAATTCAGTGACCCACAGGTAGATGCAGAAGATATAGCTCCTGCTTTGGGTGCATTCATAGGTGTCAACCTGCATGCTGTTAACACATTGAAGAGGGATTTTTATAGGAGAAAAGAAGAGATAAGCAAGCTGAAGGAAGAGGTTGAAAATACTAGAAGGGAACATGAGGCTCATGTTGTTGATATTATGAAGACATCGAAGGACAAGTATAATGACCTACAGGTCAAAAGTGCTTATATTCAGGTTGAGATTAAAAATGAGAAGAATCCAAATGCTACCTTTACACAGAGGATAGCCTCACTTGAAAAGCAATGCAAAGATGCAACTATAAGTACAGCTTCCTCTTCGTTCTCCAGGTTTTCACAAGAGTAATTTAAAGAATTGGCTATCAAAACAAATCAGGAGCATTATGAGTTAATAACTGACTTGTTCCAAAATTTGAATGATATTTATGAAACTCATATTGATTTTTGTTAGATGTCTGTTGTCCTTGAATATCACTCCCACAAAGAGAGAGAAAAATTCTAAGGCTTATGATGACATTCTAGATTGGCAAACATATATGAAGGACAAGCCAAAAAAAATCATCATCCTCAACAGCTTTCAACTAAATAAGTTTTAAACAGTACTATGTTCTTGGTTTGACCTTAATGAGATGGTTGATGATACTATTAAAAAGGCACATGGCATGTGTGGAAGAAGGTGGTATGTTGTTGACAGTATTACTTGAGCTTGAGACTGGAGATACCTTTGTTTACTTGAGCTTTTGTAATTTTTTGCAAACTTTATTTAATACAGTAATGATATCCTTTCATATCTCTTGTTATTTATTTCATTAAGTTTCCTTAACAAATTATGATTTTTCCTATTTCAGATGGATCAATATTACTGTTAGTCCTTTGCAATTAATGAGTGCATTTATTCACAGCCTTGATTTCTCTCTGTTAGTGATTTGTGTACTAATAAATTTTTAAAGAGTTTATTCTGTTAAAATCTTTGTCTATTTCTACAAGTGATTACACAGTAAATTAGATAACATATATGTTAACTTTTTAATTGACATAGATGCAGGTTGACCTTGAATGTGTTAATTTTAAGTTGTTGTCAGTTAATTTTCATTAATTGATCACACATTAAATGATAAGTAAATGATCTTGTTTACATTTTTGTTAATTTGATTAAATGCTTATATGTCTTACATCTCAGGTTGATTTGTGAACAAAGCAAATACCTCTCTTAGAATAGGGTAGATCTAGATTAGATTTCCTTTTACAACTAGATTAGATTAGATTTTCTTAGGTGATCAACATAGGCTACCTTAGAATCCTGAGAAATGGCTTCCTAAGTATAACCTAGATGACAAAATCCCCGTGGAAGTCCGCATGAAAACCTTTATGCAGGTGATAAGGCTTAGAAATGTAATACATGAAGATGTATTCTACATATTATTCCCTTGTACTTTTGAGGGAAAAGATTCTACATGGTATTTTTCCTTAAAAGTCCGTTCCATCCCATCATGGGATGCATTTTCAGAACACTTCACTTAGAAATTTGGGGACGATAAGACCGCAAAGGATTTATTTATAGAGATTTTTTTTATGAAGAACAAAAGGAAAGAATGGGTCAAATATTATAACCAAAGGTTCTCATATTTAAAAAATAGAATTCTTTGTAATGTCCTTATAATACTCCAAAAATTCATAAAAATTTAAAATTTTTCCTTTAACAATAAATGTTTACAATTGTCACATAATAGGGACATTCAACCGTTAACAACTAACATATTAAGGCCTTAACTAGAACTAACTAATTCCTTATTAAATTCTGTATTTTCATACTTAATTATTTGCTTTTATAAATCAGTATTAAAAGTTGATTTAGCAGGTGATAGTATGAAGTAACATGAGCTGAAACATCTGGTTCTTACTATGTACTAAAGTTTGTTTTACTGTTTGTCAACATGAAGGAACTTCAGCTCATGTCCGAAGCTTACTTATCTTTTTAGCTAATGCAGTGAAGTGATGCTCCTTTTACATGTATTTTTATAGGTAACACATTTTGTAACCAGTTTCCGGATCGAGATTAATTATCTCAACAGGCATAAATAAAAAAAGGCTAGTATACTTGTTTAATTTACAACTTTGATAAAAATAAAGAAGGTATCGTCGAAACTGTATATTTAATTTTTATTTCATTACTTTTGTTGAGCCCAGAAATGGCCTCTTTTGACCACCTTTAACTACCTCTTCTTGTTCTATCCTACCCCATTCAACATACTAATTAAGCATGTTATCCCTACTCTACTCTTCAAACCACCAAGGTATGATTGGTCATTGTTTTATTTTATTAATACTTATGATTGTGATAATTAAGGCTTTGTATCTCTCAATGTGCTAACATATTATGGTTTATAAAAGTATTTTGAGATAAGTGGACTACATAAAGATTGGGCTAAACAAGTCACCAAAAGGATGGGAATTCACTGCTCAAGCTGATCCCCATCCATCCTATCATCACCCAAATAATGCAGTTCCAATGCGATATCCAAGACAAAGCTGTGACAAGGTAGCTATAACAGAATGCATCAGATTTGGAGATCCATAGTGCATTGCTGCTCATGTGTAGCCGTAATCTGAAGATATCGTCACTCCTGGGGCGATTAACAATTTTCCTATGTTTCCTATTTTTCATCCTGCCACGTTTGTAACAACTGTTGTCATTTAGGGCGCCTAAAGATCGAAGATCTTCATGGCTGCCCCATAATAGGATAGGATGTTATGATCCACATGGTGTAAATACGGAGAATTTTTTTGAGCCAGCGGTTACTGAACATATAATCAATTCATTGTATTAGCTGTGAGGAGGAATTGTGTAATTACTCTGTCTTTTAATACAAGGAGTTACTTCTGATCTAAGGGTTTTTACGTCTGTTCAGCCAGCATCTATGTGTGAAGGACGGGCCCGCCTTCCACAGGGATTGCTGAGTTAAATTAGGACTTTTCAATTCCTTTGTCGTGTGATGTTATGTTAATTTTATTCTTTTCATAAGAAGCTGTAACAAGTGTGGATTTACAGTGTGTTGTGATTGTATTCCTTGGATATCTGTAGTGGTACAACATGACAGTCGACTTGTTAGAATAATCAACCCATATTTAGCTACCTTAGACATTAATTAATCCAATTTTTGTCTTATTTTCCTAGTTTTCGTATTCCACCTTATGCAAGTTGTCCTCGACACATCCATAGTGGAAAAACTTTATAAATTTGAGTCATGGAGCACTTGGGAAACCTCTTGGAATCAAATCTACTTTATTCCTGGCCTCCGTCGCGCATGTCTGCTTTTTCTGCTTTATTGCCTGCTTTTTCTGAGTTTTAAGGCAATTGGGAAAGTTTGACTAGGTGAAGTTAACTTGTTTTTTGTCCTCATCATCCTCCACTCTTTCCTCCTATGAAAAGCATGTATAAGTTGTCCTTCCACCACCTATTATCTTGCCTAATTGATTTTTCCAATTCATGAGCTCCTAGACATTTTTGGAAACTGCTTTATGCATTTATGGGGGATTTGCTTAGATTTAGTAAGCCTGCTTTTGACCAAATTCGAATGGAATCCTTATGAATTTGAATATCTCATGTAAGTATTTATTGTGGCAGCCTATGACTTCATAGGGTTGGATATTGTACACTTATTCAATACAGATTAGTGTTCTGCTCCATATTTAGTCTCCTTTTGATAGTAATTTGCATGTGTAATTGGCAATTGTTGTGAGTGTAATTGTTCTAACACCTGGGTTCAATTTCCACATGGTATCAAAGCATTTGTAGATCTATTTCTCTCCTTCTAATTTTTATTATAGGTTCAACATCATTGATTGGGAGCATTCTGTTGACTGAAGGGACAATTTCTGAGCTATGGATCAATCTCAGAAGATCACCTTGACTCCATTTAACTTCTTTGAATGGAAAGCAGAGATGGAGATACTGTTGAGAGTGAAAGGCCTCTACAGAGTGACTATGGAAACATAATCAGAGCCCAATGCAGCTACAGAGAAGATTAAATGGCACAATAGGAGGGATGAGGCCTATGGTCTCCTGTGTTTGAGTATATCCAGAGACCTCCTTTTCCATCTTGATGGATTGACATCACCAAATGAAGTATGGGAGAATATTGTTGATCTTTTTGGTAAGACAGATGAGATGAGGGGACATCAAATTGAAGATGAATTGATCTCCCTGAGTCCCAATAGCTTTGAATCCCTGCAACTCTATTTTTCCAAGTTCAAAGCACTTGTTTTGCAGCTACAACAATGTGGGATCGAAAAGAAGGATGAACAACTGGTTTTGTCCATACTCTTGAAGCTTCACCCTAACTATTCAATGTTTGTATTGACCTTCTATGCCACAAAGTTGACAGCTCGAGCCTGGAAAATTCCTAGCCTTGCATATTTCATGGAATCTCTCACACAAGAACAAGATAAATTGGTGATGATGGGCACCATCAAACCATCCAAATACCAAGCTCTGGTTGTTGGATATTCGAGGGTGGATTCAAAAAGCAAGAAGAAAGCTAAAAATCCGCCTGAGCAAAAGAGAGACAAGAACAAGTCTCCAGAGGAGCCTCAAGGTTCTAAGAAGAACCCCCAGAAGAAGAAGAACAAAGGAGAAATGAGCAAGTGCGCATACTACAGTAAGGGCAATCATTCTGAAAGCTCCTGCATGAAGAAGCAAATAGACATGCTGACCCAACTACTAGAGAAGAATGGAATCTCCCTTCCAGACAGCTCAAAGAATAGGGAAGGAGGATCAAATTCAGAAGACAGAGAGAGAGTTCATGCATTGGTTGCTGGCACATCAAGCTTACCAAGTTTCATCATTGATTCTAGAGCTTCAAGACATATGGTTTCGACCAAGGAGGCATTCACCTCACTTGACACATTGAAATGTCCACCAATTGTACTAGGAGATGACTCTCTCACTAAAATTTTGGGCAAAGGGAGGATTGATCTTGACCATGGTAAGTTCAACAATGTGTTGTATGTTCCAGGTCTTGCCTCTAACCTCTTATCAGTGTATCAGATGACCCACACAGGGTCTCCAAATAAGGTCATATTCTCACCTGATGAAGTTGAGATCATAGAGATCTCAAGTGGTAAAGTCATTGCAAAAGAAGTTGCAAATCACACTTCGAAGGTATACATGTTCTCACACTTCCTACCCTACTCAAACCCCTTTGATATTTTGATTCATGCTAATGAGGCAAGCAATATTTGGCATCAAAGATTTGGCCACCTCAATTACAAGTATCTTTCTGATCTGAGTGAAAAAGAAATGGTCATAGGGTTACCAAAGATTAAGTTTTCCAAAGGAGTCTGTCAAGGTTGCATCTTAGGAAAACACCCATAGCATAAATTTGAGAAAGCTAGTCATGAGAGAACCTCTGCACCTCTTGAGTTGACCCATAGTGATGTTGCTAGCCCATTTCCTCATATGTCAATGAGTCAATCCAAATATGCATTGAAATTCATAGATGACTCTTCTAGGTATTGCTGGGTTTACTTCCTGAAACACAAGTCTGAAGTTTTTGGCCTCTTCAAAGTCTTTAAGGCTTTGGATGAAAACCAGTCTGGGAGGAAACTCAAGGTCCTCAGATCTGACAATGGTGGTGAGTATTTCAAGTTTGATTTCATTCAATATTTTTCAGATGCAGGTATTCAGATGTAGCATTCTATCCCTTACAAACCACAGCAGAATGGTGTTGCTGAGAGGAAGAACAGATCACTGAAAGAGATGGTAACCTGCATGATGGAGGCTAAGACTTTGCCACCAAAGTTTTGGTATGAAGCTATAAACTATACAGCCTATATCTAGAATAGGGTGCCTCATAAACAACTTGATGGTATGACTCCTTTCGAATCATGGAGTGGGCACAAGCTAGATGTGATCCATTTTAGGATTTTTGGCTCAAGGGCTTGGGCTAGAATTCCAACAGAAAAGAGGAAGGATTTGCAGCCCCAAAGCCAAGAGTGTCTATTTGTTGGGTACTCTGAAGATTCAAAAGGGTACAAGCTGATCAATTTGAGCACAAAAAAATCCGTCATTGAAAGTTGTGTTCATTTTCAAGAAGAGCCCCTGGCAGCAGTGGAAGTTGGAGAATGCTCTTCACCACAAGAACCTTTGAATGTAAGTGAAGAGATAGTTGAACATGATGATTCTGATATGTCTGATAATGATGATTTAATTGCAGATCCTAACAGTCTTACAAGACCAAAATGGACAGCCAAGACCATTCATGCAGCTGGAGAACTAGCTAGAAATCCTAATGATCCTAGGAGGACTAGATCTCAGTTTGAGAGTGCTATGTGCATGAAAGATCCTATGTTTGCAGAGAAATGATATATGATGCTTGAATCAGGCCCACAGACATATGAATATGCAGAAAATGATCCAATATGGCAAACATCCATGGAAGAAGAGTTTATCTCACTCTAGAAGAGAAACACTTGGGAGCTGGTTGATCTTCCCCCAGGGAGGAAGCTAGTTCAGTGTAAGTGGGTGTACAAAACCAAATTTGCTGCTGATGGTTCACCTCTGAAGTAAAAATACAGATTGGTATCCAAGGGCTACTCATAGGTACATGGCATATACTACAATGAGACCTTTTCACCAGTGGCAAAGATGGACTCCATCAGGCTAGCCTTAGCCGTTGCAGCTTCAAAGCAGTGGGAGGTACACCACATGGATGTAAAGTGTGATTTCATGAATGAAGATCTCACTGAAGAGATTTACATGCAGCATCCTCAATGATTTTCTACTAACCCATCTCTTGTGTGCAGGCTAAAGAAGTCATTGTATAGGCTTAAGCAAGCCCCCAGGGCTTGGTATGCAAAGATTGATAGCTTTCTACTATCACTGAATTTTGTTCGATGCAAATCAGATACAAATGTCTATTTGAAGCTGATACATGGTTCATTAGTGATCATTTTTTTGTATGTTGATGACCTTCTCAATACAGGAAGCTCAAAGGATGAAATTGCTTCCTTGAAGGATGCAATGAACCATGCCTTCTCAATGACAGATTTGGGCTTATTGAGCCAATTCTTTGGGCTCGAGATTGCTCAAAACAAAGAAGGAATCAAAGTACATCAGTCCAAGTATGCCTTGGATTTGTTGAACAAATTCAATATGAAGGATTGCAAGCCAAGCAAGACTCCTTCCCTTTCAGGAGTTAAGCTTGAAGAAGTTGATTCTTCACCTATGGTAAACAATACATTGTATAGGAAACTGATTGGATGTTTGTTGTATCTTACACATACTCAAACTGATATTTATTATGTAGTAAGTGTGGATTCAAGATACATGGATCAGCCTAATGAGATCCATCGGAGAGTAGCCAAAAGGATCCTTAACTTTGTTCAGGGAATAAGGACTCATGGGATCTTCTACAAAGCTAAATCTGATCTTGATTTGATTGGGTTTACTGACAGTGATTGGGTAGGTGACAACACAGATCGAAAGTCAACATCAGGATATGTGTTCATGCTTGCTGAAGGGTCAATTAGCTGGTCAAGCAAGAAACATAGTGCCATTGCACTCTCATCTACAGAAGCAAAGTATAGAGGAGTTGTAAATGTGGCAACTCAATGTTTATGGTTACAGGGGTTACTTGGAGAGTGTGGCTTTGAATCAGAATACCCAACTACAATATATTGTGATAATCAGAGTACCATTCAAATCTACAATGATCCAATTCAGAATTAGAGAACTAAACACATTGAGATCCATATGCACTACATCAGACAGCTTGTGCATGACGGCACCATTCACCTACTCTTCTGTTCATCTTCAGAACAAGTAGCAGATATATTTATCAAAGTTTTTTGTGAGAAGACATTCAGGAATCTCAAATCACTGCTGGGGATTTCTGATCATGCTGTGAAGCATGTGTGATGAGAATATTTCCAAATTTTGTTTTACTGTCCATGTTTAAGGAAGGATTTTTCCCACTGGGTTTTTTCCTCTTTCCTTGGTTAAATGGACATGCAATATGTAAAGGGTGACTAAGCCTTGTTACTAGGTCCTATAATTTTCTGATATTTTACTCATAATTCAGGATTAAGGGGGCGTGTTAGAATAATTAACCCATAGTTAGCTACCTTAGACATTAATTAATCCAATTTTTGTCATATTTTCCTAGTTTCCATATTCCACCTTATGCAAGTTGTCCTCCACACATACATAGTGGTAAAAATTTATAAATTTGAGTCATGGGGCACCTGGGAAACCTCCTGGAATCAAATATACTTTATTCTCGACCTCCCTAGCACATGTCTGCTTTTTCTGAGTTTTAAGGCAATTGGGAACGTTTGACTATGTGAAGTTAACTTGTTTTTTGTCCTCATAATCCTCCACTCTTTCCTCCTATGAAAATCATGTATGAGTTGTCCTTCCACCACCTATTAGCTTTCCTAATTTATTTTTCCAATTCGTGAGCTCCTAGATAGTTTTGGAAACTGCTTTATGCACCTATGGGGGATTTGCTTAGATTTAGTAAGCCTACTTTTGACTAAATTTGAATGGCATCCTTATGCATTCGAATATCTCATGTAATTATTTATTGTGGCAGCCTATGACTTCAAAGGGTTCGCTATTGTACACTTATTCAATGTAGATTAGTGTTCTGCTCCATATGTAGTCTCCTTTTGTGAGTAATTTGCATGTGTAATTGGCAATTGTTGTGAGTGTAATTGTTCTAACACCTGGGTTCAATTTCCACACAAATGAGTAGGTAATTGTCTCTTATGCAAGTCATGTGGTAACTGTAACAACTCTGTTCATCCTTAGATCTTTTAGTTGTCATTCCATGAATCTTTGCAACTTGTCTTTTATTGTTATGATTACCGAATTTCATTCCTGCACTTCAGTTTCCTAGAATAGCCGAACTCAATCTCTGTATTTGAATTCCTAGATCAATATTTAAATTATGCTTGTGGGTTTCTAGAATAATCAGATTGGATAGGTGAATTAATCATTCAGTGTTGTGAATAGGATTTCCTTTCATCTGCAATTGTAATTTAGATATGACTTTTATCTTTCCATTCTTAGATCACGACATAGCAGAAGGTAATTGTGATTGTATTGCCTAGAAGATAATTTGATTAAGTAGATTATTGGGATGAGCATAGCTGAACAAAGGATACTATGGTTCAATTACAGTGACTTTGTGTTTAAGCATATACTGTGCATGTTATCCTTGAAATACAAGACTTTCCCGATTGACAATAAATATTGTACCCTCTGTATGTTAGTAGTAATCCACTTGCATATTGGGTGCTCCACATTTTGGCGTCATTGCCAGGGAAGGATAAAGATTAAACACCATCATTAGTTGCATTCTGTAATTGTTTCTAGTCAGTCTTTTCCATTTTTTTTGCTGTAATGATTTGGGTTGCATGAATACAAGAAGGGTAAAGCGTGATCATCTTTCAACTCCCAAAACCCCACAAAATACTAACAGTGCAGGTGGTTTGGGTCATGGTCGAGGTCCACAATTGGGTAGAAGGACATTCATTCATGATCTTGTTGACAGGACTGATTCATCCACCAAGTCTTACCATCAAGAAACTCCTATCAGAAGAAACCCTGCCGATCCTAGGGTGCCAGCGTCACGGTCCACAGTGGAGAACACACAAGTAGCCGTGACTTCCTCAAATATCCCTGTAGGAGAGGAAAAAGCTGGTACATCTGGACCTGCTAGTAGAGGCCCTATATACCACATTTATAGGAAGGTTGTAACTGAAGAAGAGTGGACGCAGTTCCACCAAAATATTACTAATCAGTGGAGGAACAACGAAAAGAACAAAGGAACGAACGAAGAAGAGAAAATAGAAGAGGAGATGAGTAACAGACACAAATCTTATGAGGAAGAGGCAATGGGGGAAAACTATCATCATGAAAATCACTCCCTTCCTGAAGGAATGGTGGCTACATTTCAATTCCCGATTCAACAGCCAGAAGGGAAAGCCCCTACGAAAAATATATCACCATTGGTGTTTCCTCGCTTCCATGGAAAAGCGGCAGAGGATCCAGACAAATTTCTTTTTGAATTTGATATCCTCTGTCGCAGATACGATTACGTCACTGATGCACAAAAGCTCAATATCTTCCCTGCCACTCTGAAGGACAATGCATTACGCTGGTTCATGAGCCTAGGAGGAGGAACTGTTGCTAATTGGGACAGGATGAAACAGGTGTTCCTGGAGAAATATCAGGAATATTGCAACACCAAGGACAAAAGAGAAGAATTGTTCAAAATGGTGTAGAAGGAGGACGAGAGTCTGGAAGATTTTGTAGAAAGGATTTTATATAACGTGCAAAGAGCTGGAAAAACGAACATGGGGTTAGATGTGCTCAAGATAATCCTGCTTCATGGGATTAGGGATGATTGTCTAGATATGTTAAACCTATTAGGAAAGGGGGATATCTTCAAAGAATCTTTTGGAAATATTATGGAATTATGCAAAAGGTACTCCAGGGGATCTTCCAGGAACAACAGGTGGGACAAACGAGATAAGCTAGAACGTGATGTCTTCGACAGAACTCAGAAGTCATCTAACGGCGGAGCCACCCGTGCAGAGATAGGAAATATCCTTGAAAATTTTAAAATAGAAATGATGATCTCTATCTCCTTGGAAATCGACATCCTAAAGGAAAAACAAAAACAGGCAGTAGAGGACCTCACACTAGGTGTGTTCTGCCCTCGATGTAGAAAGAACCATCCTCTGAGGGAGTGCCCGCTTGAAAAAGTAGAGGTGTGTCAGCTATGTGAGCTGAACCATGACATGAAAGAATGTCCCTCACTTCCCCAAGTGAAGGATGTTCTACAAGCATCAACTCCAGAGGTGGAATCGGCCTATTTCATTACACAGAAGAAACCTTGGCAGCCTCGAAACCAAGGTATGTCCCCAGAATCATTTCCATTTTTGAATAATATGAGCAATTGGAATAATATGCAAAATGTGAATACACATTTCCCTTCAAATTATGCTCCGTGGAACCCTTCCCAACCTACAATACAAAATTATAATTCATGGAATCCCTAGACACAACCACCACACCAACCTACTTCTTGGTCTCCCAGATGGAGGAATTTTTATCTAGGGAATCAATTTCCTCAACAACCTCCACCCCAATAGCCACCATACCCTCCTCAATACCCTTAGTATCCTCAATATCCTCAATACCCTCATTGGCAGTCGCAGCTGCAGTTGCAAAACAATTCTGTCCCTAATGCACCGATACGACCTCAGCTGCCTGCTCAACCTAATCTTGACCCAAATAATAAAATAGTCCATCAATTTGAGACTATCAACATGCCGACCTACTCCTTTTCTCCTGTGCCTTGCAACGATATTCGTTTACAGTCAGGGAAAATAGTAGAACCTGTAATTATAGAAGATGTTCCACCCTCTATACATGAGGAAGGGTTGAATCCACAGCATCTGTCCGATACAATTCCCATTATTGAAGATGCTAAACATCCCATAAATGGGACGGCTAAAACACAAAATGATAAATCCAGTGATGCGCAGCCTACCCAGCTGATTATGCAACCACCATATCTCGAGAGATTAATGCTACCAAGGGAAGGGGGGAACCTCATCTTAACCTCCTAGGAGAGTTAAGGAATCTTTATGTTAAAATCCCCCTCCTTCAATCTCTTCAAGAAGTACCTATTTATGCTAGAATTGTTCAAGACCTGTGCACCAAGAAACCGGGAAGGAAGCCCAAAGATACCCCCACTATCCACGTCATAGGGAAATTATTTGCATTAATAATAGGAAAAACCCTAGTAACCAAGTATGACGACCCTGGAAATCCCATTTTCACTGTGCAGATTGGGCATACACAGATACCCAATGTACTAGTAGATTCAGGAGCAGGGATTAATTTCATGACAATTGAGACTATAAGAAAACTTGGGCTCACTAATATTAGGCCAACCCCCACTATTTTAGAACTGGCAGACAAATCCACCATTAAACCTGAAGGAATTCTGGATGATCTCATCATCTCAGTTGACTCATGGGAGTATCCTGCTAACTTCTTGGTTTTACAACCAAATTCACAACTGGGAGGACACCCATTAATCCTGGGGAGGCCTTGGTTGGCCACAACTGATGCTTGCATCAGCTGTCGATCTGGGTCTATGACCATATCTGATGGCACCGAGACTAATAACCTCACTCTTTATCCTCCATCTCAGCCGAGTCTAGAAGCTGAAACCTCTTTTTGGATGGAGCCAGAGGAAGAGGAGGGTGTTCAACCATTATTAACCATAGGGAAGGCCTTAAATTTTAAGTATGAAACTGAAGATGATGCCATTAATAACTTCATCAGTGAACCCACCTCAATCAATAAAGAAGTTTATCAAATCTTGAACATTACTCTGGGCAAGGAAGAACAAGAAAATCTCATAGAAGAAACACTAGTCGATGACACACACATAATCCTAGAATTGAAAAATTTGAAAAGTATTCCTATTGAGGTAGAGTCTGGAAAAACCTTGAATATTAATCCCAACCTCTCCTTATATGAACAGAAGCACATGATTAGTCTCTTGAAAGAACTCAAGGGGGAATTCACCTTGGAGTATACAGACATGAGGGGTATTCCCTCTAACCTGTGCACCCATCATATTTATATTAAAAGCGACTCTCAACCTGTGTGTTAGCCTCAACGATGAATGAACCCCAATATTAGGGACATAGTGAAGGAATAAATTTAGAAACTCTTGGAAGCAGGATTTATATATCCTATTTCATACAGTGAGTGGGTTTCCTTGCTCGTAATTCTACCCAATAAAAAAGGTAAATGGAGAGTCTGTGTCGACTATAGGGAGCTGAACAAAGCCACACAAAAGGACCACTTCCCTTTGCCCTTTATTTACCAAGTACTCGACACCCTATCGAGGAAGAAGTTCTTTTCCTTCCTGGATGGTTTTAGCGGGTACAATCAGATTCAGATTGCTCCTGAGGAGCAGGATAAAACTACCTTCACTTGTCCATGGGGAACGTTTGCCTACAGAGTGCTTCCCTTTGGTTTATGTAATGCACCAGCAACATTTCAAGAGATATAATTGGCATATTTTCTGAATTAGTTAATGATAGTATGGAAATTTTTATGGATGAGTTTACTCCTTATGGCAAGGATTTTGAAGAAGCATTGGAAATTTTGAAAAAAGTTTTAAATCGCTATGAACAAACCCAGCTCTCTTTAAGCACTAGAAAGTGCCATATGATCATGAGTGAAGGAGTAGTATTGGGGCACTTCATCTCCATCGATGGCATTCAGGTGGACCCCTCAAAAATAAAGGTGATAAAAAATATACCTACTCCTGCAACTCAAAAAGAGGTGCGAAGTTTTCTGGGGCATGCTAGATACTACCAAAGATTTATAGAAAATTTTTCCAAACTTGCTTCTCTTTTGTTTTCTTTGTTAATGAAGGATGTGCAGTTTGTTTGGAGTGAAGCATGCCAGACAGTATTTGTTAAGCTTAAGGAGAATCTGTCCATAGCTCCTATCTTAAGAGGACCTAATTGGACCCTACCCTTTCACATTTCTTTAGATGCTTCTGATATAACCATTGGAGCAATTTTAGGACAGCGGGATGATCAAGTACCTTATGCAATTTATTATATTAGTAAAAACTTAGCCCCTACTGAACTTGATTATACTATCACTGAAAAGGAATTCTTAGCTATTGTTTACTCCATTAATAAATTTCGACATTACATTACTGGGTATCCTACATTTGTGCACACTGACTACTCTGCCATTAAATATCTAATGAACAAACCAGTCACTAATGCCAGAGTGACCAGGTGGCTCTTATTATTACAGGAATTTGATATTACCATCATAGATAAACCTGGAGAAGAAAATGTTGTCACTGACTTTTTATCTCGTTTCACTAACAGTGATGATAATTTTTTTGTTGAGGAATATTTTCTAGATGAACATTTATTCGCACTTTCAGCTCATTCCCCTTAGTATGAAAACATCGCTAATTATCTGGTTGTAGGAAAACTTCCCCCACATATGTCTAAAAGAAAAAAGAGAAAAATCATCCAGCAAAGTGCCAGGTATTGTCGGGTAAACGGTCATCTCTTTTACACAGGTCCTAATCTTGAGATTAGAAGGTGTGTAAGGGAAGATGAAATCTTTCATATACTGAAGGCCTGCCACGATGAACCTTGTGGGGGACACTTTGCAGATAGAAGGACAGGACACAAAGTGCTGAGGATGGGTTACTATTGGTTAACTCTTTTCAGGGATGCAAAAAGGTATGTTCAGTCCTGTGATAGCTACCAAAGGATGGGCCAGCCCAATAGATCATATCAAATGCCTCTACAACCTCAATTAGTAGTTGAACCATTTGATAGATGGGCTCTGGATTTCATTGGCCCTATCAGTCCTGATTCCAAACAAAAATCCTACATCCTGGTCTGTACCGATTATATGACCAAGTGGGTGGAAGCTGTAGCTTTGGCAAAGGCTAACGACTAGGCTATGATTGACTTTCTATACATTGAAATATTTACCCATTTTGGGGTACCTAAGGAAGTAGTTACCGATGGGGGACCGTAGTTTACGTCACATCAATTTGAAGCCTTGCTATGGAAGTATCATGTTCAGCATAGGGTAGCTTCCCCTTACCATCCCCAAGCCAATGGCCAGGTGGAAAGCACTAATAAATTTATTGAAGCCATCCTTACCAAGACAGTTAAGAGCCATCGAAAAGATTGGGCTGACAGGATTCTGGAAGCACTGTGGGAATATCGCACCACTTGGCGTAACACCATAGGTTTCTCTCCTTACGATTTAGTGTATGGAAAAAGTGCCATCTTTCCAATTGAATTTGAAATCAAGACCCTGAAGACAGCCACCGAAGTGAACCTGGATGTAACTGAAGCCCAGAAAAGAAGATTAAATCAATTGAATGAACTGGACAAGAATTGGTTAGCTGTAGTGGACTAGACAGTGTTAATTAAACAACATAGATCCATTTGGCATGACCGATTCATTAAAAAGAAGGTCTTCTGTGAAGGAGACTGGGCATTATTATACGATTCCAGATTCAAAAGAGATTTCAAGGGAAAATTACGCACAAGGTGGCTGTGCCCATACCTAGTAGACAGGGTATTTGATAACGGCACAGTCTGCCTGGTAACCATTGATGAAAACCACGTACCATTATTTGCTAATGGTCATAGGCTGCGACTGAACCGTAAGCCAATTTCAAAGGATGCATTTATCTCACAAATTGCCGCTGACTCAGATTATCAGCTAGTGCAAGGGTAGGAACTTCTCTCTGTCTCTGTCAATCTTTAATTAATCACTATAAATTGCGCATGAATCATTGTACATAAATAATTGTTGTTTTTTTTAATTATATTGTCTTTTCTTTTTGCACTTGATCTTCTTTGTTTTGTGTTGTTTTTCCAAGATTTGCAAGGAAGTGCCCAGGGATGAGCGTCTAAAAGAATTATTGCAACATCTCTGTTATAATGATTATAATTAATGACTGCGCACCACACAAGTTTGGCTTCCGCAACATCAGCAACCACACATTCTATTATTCTTCGAAGGATATCCAGCACGCAGTATCGAGGGTATGGCTTTGATTAACCACATGATTACGTATTGATATGATTTAACAATGTCAGTCATACCTCCTTTTTTATGCCCATTATTGCCCGATTAACTCTCTGCCCATGCGACGTAAAGACTAATTATGTTATTTGATAACTGTCACCTTCCCTAATTCGGAATGAAATTTCAAATAATTCGGTGTGTTGAAACTTTCCAAATTTTCCTAACTTATCCTCTCAGCGGTCCATGCATACTCTGTGCCGTAACCTCCATTGTCAGAGTCTGTAATCTGTTGAAAAACAAACTAAGTCTGAAGTCAGAACCATAGCGATTCCAATTTGTTAGGAACCTTTAAATACATGAGCGCTCAAGATAAACGCTGCGGTATTCACTATCTTTCAAGCTGTCGGTTGGACGAAATTTTTCGAACGTCTGGATGGATTTAACCGTGAAGTAGCCTTACAGTTTGCTCTGAACCTCACAGAAACTCACTTAGGGGTTTGGGGATTCTACATTGAAGTTTCTGAGGCCATTATAGCTGAGGTCACCTGTATTTGTCAGGTGGGAAGGGCTTGGTTTGGATGTTGAGTCCCCACTACTATAGCATTATAGGACTTTCTAATAGAGGGGGAGCAGGTTCACACGATAAGAAGGGGGATAGCACTACAGTCATTGCTGTATCCATGGAGTCAAGTCGCTATTTTTCTCAAGACATATATCACTTGTGAAGGTAGGTACCAAACCGTTTATAATTATGAACTCCCTTTACTATCTCATCTCCGCCATAGGATTCTGTTAAATATCCAATATTATCTGCTTAATGATTTGCATCATATGGTGGAGTTTGTTCAAGCTGCCAAGCATCCACTCGCCTCACTGACCGACCATAGCCTCATTAAATTATTTATCTTAAGGACCCTTACTCAACATAATATAACCTAGGAGCAATTTACAGCTCAAGTTCAAGAACCCACTCCTTTTCCTGGTGTCCCAATAGAAGAAGAGAAGGTCCATCCACAGTTGGGGAGACACGAACCACAACAGGAGGACCAGAGCCCCTCCAATATAGTTGGAGGGGGAGATGAAACTGGATCAAAGGATCAACCAGGGGCACAAATAGAACAATTAAGAGAAGATGTACATAAAAACCCTCTGGAAGACCCAAATAACGGGGTAAATCTGACAGCAGAAGGTGAAATTGGAGCAACACTAAATGCTGCGACAATTGAAATCAAAGATGACAGAGCCATAGCAATGGAAGGAAATATTGAGCTGGTGACCATTGAATCCTAACTTGAGTTGGGAGGAACTTTGATTGAGGAATAAAATCCAGAGGAACAAGAAAATGATGGAACTGGGAACATTCCTTCTACCTCAGTTGTGAATCTCGACATTCCAGCACTACAAAAGAAAAGGAAGAGATCATTTGATGAAATTAAGATAGCCCCACCAATAACAAGGAAAAGAACCAGGTCATTTGCAGTAGTAGAAGCAGCAAGAAAAATATGGGAAACCTTAGAAGCACAAATTGAGTTCCCCACTCTTGAACCCAGGCCAATTGATTCCCCACAAGGGTCAGTCAAAGAAGAACCCCAAATTGAGGGACTTCTAATTGAGAATATGCTATTAAAAGAGGAAGTCCGAATACTTAGAAGGGAATTGGAAAATTGGAAAGAAGCATGCAAAAAATAGGGTGAAAGAAAACTGCACACATTGGTGGAGGCTGCAGACCAATAGGAGGGACCAAATTATACTGAGCCTGGCAATGAGGAAGAAAGAGTGGTCTGTCCCACCTGCGGGGATATATTTAAGGAAGCAGGCCACAAGATTGTAATTCATACCATTACAACACAACAGTTTGCACCTACAATAGAGGAAGCTGTAGAGAAAGAAGATGCTGTTACACAAGAACCAGCATCTTTGAATATTCTTGCTAAAGTTGCCACCAAGTCTGGGACAGAGGAACCAAGGGATGAAGTTATTCCTGATTGTGGGGATGAAGATTTCACTTTGAACCCAGAGTCCTCCCATGACACATAAATTATAGAAGAGGAACCACAAAAGCGAGACAATGATGAGATTGAACAGGGTGCTGCTACACAAGAACCAGCATCCCTGAATGTGCTTGTCCAAGCAGCTGACCAGATGGGAGGAGAACTTGGGATTGAGGGCACTCTAGAGTTTAATAAATAATTATGTACTACAACTATAGAATGTTCCCATGACACAGAAATCATAGAAGAGGAGCCACAACAATAGGGAGATGAAGAAGTGAGCCAGGATGTTGTCACACAAGAACCAACATCCTTGGAGGTTCAAGTAAGGACTCTTGAAATGCAACAAGAAAATAAAATTGAAGTGGATATCATCCCTGATATGCATTGGAGTGAATATGAACAAGTCAAAACACAAGCCTCAGGCGATACTGAAATCCTTGAGGAGCAGCTGCACACTGAAGAAGACATCCAATCTCAGCAGCAGAAGGACAAAGAAGAACAGGGCTCTGCTCCACAAGAACAAGCAGCCTCACAGCCTCTGGCTGAGACAACAACTGACAATCAGATAGAACATGGAATTAAAATTCGGGAGGAAGTTGCTCCACAAGAACCAACATCCTCACAGTCAGCTGCCAAACTTGCCACAAAAGAACCTCAAAAAGAAGACGATGTTACACAAGAACCAGTGTCTCCAGGAGTGGTGGATGTTGTTGTTGAAGAAAGTTCAAAGAAGGTTACTGTCACACAAGAACCAACAACTCTCAAGATAGCTTCATATGTGCAGGGTGCCCAATGTGGCACATCAAGCGACAAGGTGGGGATTGAGCCCCTTAGAAATTTCATCGACCTGGATTCGAACAAGGAGGAACATCATAAAGAAGAAATCCTAAACCTTACAACAGAAGTCTCAATTCTAAGAATGGAGGTAATAAAATGGAAGAGCCAGGTGGAGGAATACCAAGGAGGGATAATTTCTTTTACTGAGCATAAAAATAATATTTGGGGATTGGAGGAGAAATGGGCAGAAGAACGTATGACCCAGAGAATTCGTGAGGAAGATATATAGCGAAATTTAAGGGAGATGAAAAAGTTCCAATTTATGCAGAAGGAAAAAGAGGATGTATGTTCTCTCTCAAGAAATCCTGGGCACTAGGGTACCTTTTTCTTCTTACCCCGTCTTCCTATTTGAATAGTTTGTTTGGTTTAAGTTGAGAGCTATGAAAGAAGGGAGGTCATTTGAGATAACGACCTCAACAAAAATTTTGGAAACATTTTTTAGAAGTAGTTTTGAAGATCAAAATTTGCTGTGTGAATTATATTTACATGAGATGGCTTGCCCTCTGGACTGCCATTCAAATCCTGTCCCTTTTTCAGGGGATGTTTAGTTGAGGGATTTTGCTTCTTTTGTGAGCAATCATGCTCAGTGGGAAAGGTCTTTTCAAACCTTTTCTCACAATGAAGCTCACTCCAACTTGTGGGTTCGAGGTGAGCCTCAGAATCCTGGTACTCTTCTTGCTCGATACAAGAGTTTTCTTTCATGTCCCATCCAGACTCAGCACATAATGGGAATTCAAGAGGAAGTGATTGCTACTTGCACCAACCATATTTCCATACACCAACAAGTAGCATTGGAAGGAAGTAAGCACAGATGGTAGGTTGCCACTCCTATACTTAGAAGCCGAGACCCCTATTGTTTCAGGAATTTTGAACAGACACTTTCCAGGGTCAAGGGCTATGTTGGATGTATTAGGGAATGTTGGGATAATTGGTTGGGTCTGAAATATAAATTCCCCCTCATCTGGTGGACGGAAAAACCATATAGGGTGGACTTCTCACTAACTAAGGTAGAGGAGCAGCGATGCTGGAGATATTGGATTTCTCACAGAGGGTTCATAGAAAAAAAAGGGGTGCCTGAGTTCCCCTACAACTTCTCCTCTCTTCACGAAAAGAGCTCAGTACAAGATTCAGATTCAGAGTAATGGAGGTTTGTTGCAGCTGCAACATTTTCCCAAAATTCAAAAAAAATTCGGGACCCTCCTTTTTTTTATATTGACTTGATTTTCTTCTTTGATTTGATTTAATGACTCTTCAAGAAAGATTGTTCTAATTCCTGAAATGATTCGCTTTTGGTTTTTTTCCTTTGAATGCATTTCAAGTGTTTGATTCGGAAGAGTATTTGCTTGTAGCCCCACCGTTGTGGAAGAGTAATTAGCTTTACCTTCGTTATTTTTTTTTCGATGCGTTTTTTTTAGTCGGCTGATCTTTCGTTTTATATCGAAACGATTTGTTACTTCATTCTCCGCAGTTGCGGATGGCAGATTGCTAAGTCTTCCGATCATCGCTTTGACTTTTCAAACCTTGTGTTGTTATTTTCGCTGCCCCTTAAGTCTCGGGCTTCCGCCGTTGCGGCTGCTGAAAGCATTATCCTTTTGGTCATTTAGTCTTTTTTTCTCCGATCAAGATTTTTCCCATCATGGACTGTGATATCCTTTATATCTCTGCTGTTGCGGCTCCCATTCTGTTATCGCTTCGATGTTTTAAAGCTTTGACGTGTTATTATTTGTCTCCCAGTTATCCCCACGGATAGATTAGTGGTTTGGCCACCCGACGTTGCGGAAGGAATTATCTTTGCATCCTCTGATCCATACTTTTCTGCCGTCCGATATTTTTCGCTCTCCGCTTATGTTTGTACACATATATATGGAGTCGTGTGGATTATTCTATCACTATTTCCAACTGTCGTGATCTATCGCTCTTGTGTGCTATCGTTCTCTTGAGCTCGCAAGGTCCCTGTTGTCAGTACCCACATCCAGGTGGCTCAACTGTGGAAGATTGACTGCCCTTCTTCCACCTTCCACACAGCATTGCCAGGTAGGCTCCATGTTACATATCCCGTTTTGTTCGAGCTTTTGTTTGATTTTTCTACGGTTGGGTTTCCCCACGGCCATTTTCCCTTGGTCCGTTAGTTACATTCCTATATATTGAGTATTTTGTAGTGTAACTATCCATGGGGGGGGGGGCGTTTTGACCCACAGGATAGTTTTTTCCCCCGGTGTTATATTATGTGACCCTGCGCTTAGTGAATGTGGGTTTGGTGCAAACGACAGTTACGCTGTCAACACCAATATGCCCTGTGTGATGATGTTTTGCTAGGGGAAGGTTTTCATGGCCTTTCGGTGGTGTTTGGAATGGTTTCCCCCCCTTTTTTCTTCGTGCTACCCGCATCCTGGAACCACAGCCGTATTTAGCCGCGTCATTTCAAGCGACCCAATTCACAGTTGGTTTCGAACCCGAGCCGGTTGGGGACTGCATAACACCGCACAACGTTTGATATTGACCTTAGATTGCATAGGCAGTATTTTACTGAGGCACACTATCGATAGCTTGCATGAATCCCCCTGTCATTCCCCACAGCGCGGTGATCATGGCGCCCGCAGGGAGTCAAAGTTTTCTTCATGTTAATGTAGATTTATTTCCCGCTCTAAATTTGTTGATAGAAATTTTTCAGTATTGGACTGCAGTGTTAGCTTGCATATATGTGCTTAATTTGACTAATTTTCATCATGTTAAACATAGACAAAGTAACTAAACACTGCACATTGTTTCTCAATGTTTGCAACTTAGCCGTAAAGGGCCCAATGATGAAAATTGCATGTATAACAGGAAGATTCCGAACTCAAAATGTCGAAGAGACAAAAGAAGAAGGCCCCTGTGGTCGAAGAGGACCGTGACATCGAAGTTATTACCAAAATTGAATACATCTATGAAGACACCAAGTGTATATCTAGTGTAGAGCCCGAGTACCAGCGGGGAGAGATATACAGGTTGATCACGCGCCAAGAAGTGCCTGATATGGGCTTGGAGGAGGAAGGCATTTACGCCAACATAGAGAGATCTTCATTGATGAAGATTGCCACAAGACCAGAGCTTTTCCCATGCTCTGAAGTGATTGGTTGGATTCTGCCACGGGAAGATGTAACCACTATGATACCGGAGAATGCAAACAAACAAGGCTGTGCTGCTTATAGCCCAGGATATGTAGCATTAGCCTACCACCTGCCAGAAGCAAAAATATTTTTGTCTGATGATTGGTTGAAAAAAATTAGAATGGACCTTATTGAGACCCTCAAAATAATGCTGTTGCCGAGAAAATGTTTCAGAACTAGGCATAGGGGAGAGTATGACACAACAAGCTTAAGGGCCCCATATAGGTTCATCGCCCTAATGCTCAACATAATTTTTGGGAAAGCTCATGGCAAGACCTTCAAATTAGAGTGGATGCCAATTATTTTTTATGTTGCCACCCAAGGGACCATTTTCAACTGGGCCAACATAGTATCAAACAGTCTTTCAACCTGTATGGCATCAGCTTTGGGAGGAGTGTCCCAAAGAGGTCAGAATTTTATATGAGTTCCATACTCGTTGATTGTATATTGTGAAATCAACCTTTCCCTGGACTAAGGTGCATCTGGGACAGGGAAAGAATGCTTGTCTATTCTGCATACAAACCACTATGGGCACACAAGTCCCACAGTCATTACCGGGAAGTCTGTGAACATTTCGTCATGCCATTGTATACGCTCATTTTCCTGAAGGAGTGTGATTGCATGTCAGAGGAGGCGCTGCAAGTAATTGAAGAATATGCAGACTACTATCTGACTGAGGATGGCCTTTACTTCAGAATGTTTGGAGGCTCAAGAGCACCCTCCCTGCTGCCCAAATATGCCACCGACTACATCATTCATAAGGAGGCAGTTAGGCAAGTCTTCCTGGATGGCGTAGGGAGCTTTCTGTTTGAGCATAAGAAGGCTACCTATCCTCCTTTTCCCGTCAAGTTAGGAAGTTATAGTTTTACCAGAGTGAAGAAAGTGGATGAGTTTGTAGAAGATTTGGAAAGGTTTCATTTTGGTGAGATGTCCTTCCATAGAAATGACTCCCACAGTAAAGTAGCTAAACATTGTAAAGAAAACAACGTACATTTTGAATACACCCACCATTGGGATAGGGAAGAATCCGTCTTCCGCAGTGCGTTGAATATAACATACTTAAGGAGAAGGTTCAAGAAGAAGATTACCACAAAAGGTCGGAAGGGAGCGGATGAACAAGCCAAAGCTGATGAAGAAGCAAGGAAAAGAAATGAGGAAGCCCAAATATTGGCACAAGAAACTGTAGGGTGGCTACACACAGAAGAGGAAGAGAAAAGAAGAGTTTCCCAAGAGGTAGCCAAGAAAGCAAAAGAAGATGCAAAAAATGAAGAAGAAGAAAAGAAAAGGAAGCTTAATGAGGAGCTTCAGAAACAAGAAGCAAGGAGGATAAAGCTGACGCACACAGAGACAGAATAGTCATCCTCTGACATAGCTGGAGGATAGACCCAGGACGTGGAGAACCCCGAGGTTCAGGACCCAGAAGTACCTACTGCTAGCACACCTAGATAGTCTGTGGTCCCTACACTAAAGCTGGTCCCCTTCGAACAGAAGAAAGGGGAAGAAATCCCTGATTTTAATACTATTTTCTATGACAGGGAGACAAAGAGGATAGTGAAGAGAATGGAAAGGAAGGTTGAAACAGGAGTTCTTCCTGGGAAAATGATAACAGATACGCCGGTTGTATTTGGAACAGACCGAGATCCAATATTCACCATTAGAGCCAGAGTTGCACTGATTCACGCTTCGGAAGATAATGTGGACAATATTATGATAGACTTGGAGCAATCCAAGAATTCCTCTGCTCAACTGAAAAACACATTAAGAAAGGAGAGAGAGGAAAGCAATAAGTCGAAGAGGAAATATGAGGACATGAAAAAAGAGATAAGGTCCTCAAAGGATGAACTGCAGCTCCTCCAGATGGAGAGACAAGTTAAGGAAACTACACAAGAGTGTCTATAGAAAGTGCAGCAAGAGTATCAAGAGCTAAGGGTGGAGAAGGAACAGCTGCTGGGAAAGATAGAAGACTTAGAGCTGCAAAAGACTACTTTGGAGGCAAGTGAGAAGAAAGCTCAAGAACAAGAGATGAAGCTTCAAGAGCAGATTTCTTCTTTAACAACTGCTTTAGAAGAAGCAAAAGAGCAGCAGGTTGACCTCCAACCCTTCGAGGAGCATGTGCTGGCACAAAAGGCCAATATGCTTCAGCTGCAAACATCCATAGAAGAAGAGAGATGCAAAGTTTTGCAAATAGATGGCCGATTAGAGGAAATTCTAGAGACTTCCTCTTATTTTGTTGATAGATATCAGGATGTCATGGAAGTCCTGATAGCAAGAATGACAAGGTTGGAAAATAATGAAGAAACTCTTGCAGAGCTACCCTCAAAAGATCGACCGGCCCTTCAGTAGGATTAAGACTTATTAGAGTTCGCTATAAACACAACAGAAGATTTCAAAAAGGATGTTAGGAAGACAAAAGGAGCATCCTCAGAATTCTTCAGAAGGCTCCGGATTACATATAACCGGTGCCAAGTAGAAGCCGAGCAGAGGCTAGAGGTTTTTCCAGACCACAACTCATTTGTTGAGATTTTACAGAAGAGGCATCAAGAGGAAGAAGAAAAAATACAGCATATTAAGTCCCTCGACTACCAGGTCTTAAGGAGTGAAGTAGATCATTCTGCCATCAGTGTGCAGCTTTTGGAGGATCAACTTCATTTGAGTGCGTCCAGAATTGAGGCCATCAAGAATCAAGCCACGAAATTTGAAATAAACATTCAATTTTTGGAACCTTGTGCGTTTGAAGGCATCGCCTCTAAGGCTTTGGCATGGAAGAAATTCCTAAATACTAAGGTCGGGCCCTCCTCGTGAATAATCATTCACTTTTGTAATATGTAACGATTTTTTAATCATTTGAGGAAAGTTTTGGGAGGCGAAAAGTTGGGAAGCCCAAGGGTTATTTGTGGGCAACCCAACAGTCTCATCTTTTTGTATAAATATAGAAGACTTAGAGGAATAAGGGGATTTTTTCCAGTTAGACATGTAAGGAGATATTATAAGAAGAACTACTTTTTTTTTACAATAAAGAATCATTGTTTTCCTGTTGGAGAAATTTTGGTGGGAGGTTCAAATGCTATGCTATGGATTGGTCAAAGATGAACTATTTTGTTTTTCCAGTTTTTGTCCATTAACTGTGAGATCGTTCTAACTCTTAGAGCCTATGTTCTTGTTGAATGATTTCTGGTTTATTCTATGAAATTACCACCATGAGTAATGTATGTTGTTCATAAACAATTGGCTATTTGATTGTATAAATATCTTTAATCATTCATGTGTTGTAGGAAGGAATATCAACTATCTGTATTTTCTCTTTATAATGCATGTACAATACACATTACTCATAAATAAGTTACAATTTGGCTCCACGGGGATAGATAGATAGTTAGTTTTACTTTCTTACTGCATATGTGATTTAGATGCTTGTGAGTTCTAAGACGAGAGGTAAGAACCTGCGCATCACGTTGTGACTCCTCCTTGCATCCCTATCACCCTGCATTTTTAGATAGGCACTTGCATATCATACATTAAGCCAAAAAATACAAAAATACACGGCAGACCGGGCCGCAACCGGTAAAGACTTTGTTTTTGTTACTTGACCTATGGTAGCCGAACCGCAAACCAGACGGATTCCCTACACCAAACAGTCACATGCTAGTTGGGATTGCTATTGTTGCCTACGAATTTCTAGGCCTCAACAGTTTCTGGCACTAGAAGGAGGGCTGCCAATGCATGGATGGCCATGGAAACTTATTTTCCCAAGATTACCCCACCAGCAGATATTTGGAAACTTTTGACCTAACCCAAGAACCTACAGGTTTTGTTCTACCTTTGAAGCAAATAAGCCTGGTTTCACCTTACGTTGCTCTTTGCTCAAACTCCTGTTCTTGTACCTCTGCTCATGGCTGGTATAAATGTGAATCAGCCCAACCCACTGCTGGCTTGAAGAGCTAGATCACCTTTAAACCTCGTACCTCCATTGCATAACCTACCTCAAGCTTTCAAAAAGTTGCTGCCTATGTTTGATCCCGATGAGAAGACTGGTGTGGATGACCACTTGCAAAGTTTCTATTTAGAAATAGAATGGTTAAGGGATGGGGAGTACGAGGATGTGGTCTGTAGATTATTCCTGCATAGCCTTAAAGGGGCAGCAACATCCTGGTATTTCGGTTTTCCTGCAAACTCAGTTCCTGATTGGGACTCTTTCGAAAGGATTTTTAGGAGTAAATACACAGCCCAAAAGACACATGCCTCACTGATGAAAGGTCTTGGTTTGTTAAAAAAATATAAGGATGAGAAGGTGCATCAGTTTACTCAAAGGTTTTCGACATACTCAAAGAACTTTTCTGAAGCTGACAGACCCTCAGACAAAGTCTTACTTGAATATTACACCTCAGCCCTAGGACCTGAGCTGGCCATGTTTGCCAAAATGAAAGCTCAACCTACGTTGGTAGAGACTTATGAAGAGGCAGAAAAGGTAGAAGCTGAAAGGGAAAGTATAGAAGATTATCCCAAGCAACCTGAGGAAAGAACCATCAGGAGAAGAACCTTACTGCTATCTAAACCTAAAGAGGAACAATCACATGATTTTGAGGGAATGCTGAAAATGATTCAGAAAATATCCAACTGAATAATAGATCTGGAGAAAGAAAGGGAAGTTCAGAAAACTTACAATCCCTACCACCAAAAAAGGGAGGATAGAAACCAATGGAAAATCCCTCCACCAAATTCAACATCAATGAACATAACAGAGGTAGGGGGGGACAATTTTTGCACTTTTCACCAACAACCTCATTCTAAAAAGAAGTGTCCTCAATGGTTAAATTCAATGACATTGGTTATGAATCAGCTGCTAGACTAAGTGACTAAGGATAGTGGTAAAGAAGAAAAGAAAAACAAGACCACAAAGAAACAAGCAGATGATACCATGTTTTTATGGGATGGTGTCTTGCTTTTTGACATAGAAGAGAGTGCTCTTAAATCTGAATGCACACCTACAACAACAAAGGACATGGATTCAACAATTTCAAATATTAAGAGGTTGCAAACGAATGTCAAGAGACAGATAAATGCCAATGTTGAAGATAAAACACCTGAATCCACTACTGTCAATCAGGAAACAGAGCCAATCAATGAGCCTGTCACACCTGTGGAAGGACAGGTAGATGTTGATGAAGGAAACGCTGAAAAAATTAAGGAGCTGAAAAAATATATACCCAAGGAAAATCAGCCAGGAGTAGAAGGTGATTGGGAAGAAAAAGCTAAAACCCCACCTTTTCTTTTGACTCTATAAATGTTGAATCATAATGTCCATAATTGCTTAGTAGATTCTAGTTCATCCGTTAATGTTATGCCACTTGAAGTTTGCAACAAGCTTAATGGGCAGCCAGAGCCTACAGCTTGGGAATTGGTGCAACTAGATAGAACAAATGTCAAAGTAGTGGGAGAAATAAAGAATGTTCTCATACGCTTATCTACAAATAACAAGATATGTCAATTTATTGACATTATGGTGGCTGACATACCGGATGGATATGGGCTTATCCTTAACCGAGATTGGTCTGCCAGGTTAAAAGGTTATTTTGCCTCAGACTGGTCTCATTTATGGTTACCTCTTAAGGGTACCCCTAATCAGATTAAAATTTTGAGAGAGCCTTACATGAAGCATAATGTCACTCAGCTGGGGGGAGGAAATGAATCTGCCAATTCGGCCCTAGGAAATTATCTAACAGAGCTTAAGCTAAGATATCATACCTCAGGAAAGGCTAGTTCTAGAATTGACACTCATCCTGACCTCCTTCAACTTCCTCAGGCTGATAAAGATGACTGTAGATTAGTAGACATGGTTTCGATTTCGAAAATGGTACACATAGACCATGGATAGATTTTGGCCTACACTACAGCCTAGCCCTTTAACTCGTTGGACTAAATTTTTTTTAGGGCGGGCACACATTTTCTTTTCTCTTGGCTTTGTACATAAATAAATTGATGTTTTTTTTCTTTAATGCTTTGATACTGTTTTCTTTTGTTTATGGATTTAATTTTGTTTTTCTTTTGGTTTAATGCTTTGTTACTAGTTCTTTTTATTTTGAATAAAGAGGAAAACTTTTGGTTTCAATGGAAACATCAAGGCTTGTAATTAACTGAAATCTTGAGCAAAAGACTGTGCTTGAAACATAGAATGTCTTCTAGTAGCAGTGTTCCTAATTGGCCATGTATTCATTGAAGTCCTACTTAACCTCTATAAATAACTCAAAATTAAGAGGTCTGGAATACTATTTCGAGGCTCCATCCATTTCACATCTTAAATGTCCAAGGGAGTGACAGCAAAGGACCCACGTAAAGGAAGCAAGGTAAACAATATATCATATATAAATGATCCCATGCCATGATTTCGGAAAAGCTAAAAGCTATCAAGAGTCAAAACTCCTTAAAGAAACAATACATATCAAAGCAAAGTATCAAAAGCATGAATTTCAAATTGCCAAAAGTTCCTCTCCGTCTGTGAGATGAAAAGTAAATCCTTCTCTCACACAAAAGGACACTATGGATAGAGGATCCTGAATAAAATTCAAAAAGAAAGGCAGATGGAGGACTCAAAAGAACTAAAGCGCAAATAGCACAAAAGTGCAGTTTGCATGGGAATGAGGAACAAAAGGATAATGTTGTTTACTATTTGTTACAATCCTATGGTGTCAAATCTAGAAACTACCTAAGGACGGGTAAAATAAATCTCACTTATTAGGCCTCAAAAGAGTTATTCAGACTTTCAAATATTTCTGATGTTACTTTTTTCCAATGAATGTACTACTTCTTAATGATTTAAATGCATGATTTGGCCAGTTTAGGAATACAAGCATCTAGAAGATTTCAATTTTTATTTAGATGGTCTCTTACTGGGAATAAGTTAAGTAAAAAATCTAGGGTTCACCAGCTAGTCGCCAATTGTTGCAGCTGCAACATTTTCCCAAAATTCAAAAAACTTTCGGGACCCTCCTTTTTTTATATTGACTTGATTTTCTTATTTGATTTGATTTAATGACTCTTTAAGAAAGATTCTTCTAATGCCTGAAATGATTCGCTTTTGGTTTTTTGCCTTTGAATGCGTTTCAAGTGTTTGAGTTGGAAGAGTATTTGCTTGCAGCCCCGCCATTGCAGAAGAGTAATAAGCTTTACCTTCGTTATTTTTTTTCGATGTGTTTGTTTTAATCGATTGATATTTCGTTTTACATCGAAACAATTTGTTAGTTCATTCTCCGTAGTTGCGGATGGTATATTGCTAAGTCTTTCGATCATCGCTTTGACTTTTCAGACCTTGTGTTGTTGTTTTCCCTGCCCCTTAAGTCTCGGGCTTCCGCCATTGCGGTTTCTGAAAGCATTATCCTTCCGGTCGTTTATTCGTTTTTTCTTCGATCAAGATTTTTCCCATCGTAGACTGTGATATCCTTTATATCTCCGCCATTGCGGCTCCCATTCCGCTATCGCTCCGATGTTTTAAAGCCCCGACGCATTATTATTTGTCTCTCGGTTATCCCCGCGGATATATTAGTGGTTTGGCCACCCGACGTAGCAGAAGGAATTATCTTTGCGTCCTCCGATCCATAGTTTTCCACCATCCGATATGTTTCGCCCTCCTCTTATGTTTGTACACATATATATGGGGTCGTGTGGATTATTCTATCACTATTTCCAACTGTCGTGATCTATCGCTCTTGTGTGTTGTCATTCTCTCGAGCTCGCAAGGACCCCGTTATCGGTACCCGCATCCAGGTGGCTCAACTGTGGAAGCTTGACCACCCTTCTTCCCATCGTCCACGTAGCGTTGCCAGGTAGGCTCCTCGTTGCATATCCCATTCCGTTCGAGCTTTTGGTTGATTTTTATACGGTTGGGTTTTCCCACGGCCGTTTTCCCTTGGCCTGTTAGTTACATGCCTATATATTGAGGATTTTGTAGTGTAACTGTCTGTGGGGGGCGCATTTTTACCCACAGGATAGTTTTTTCCCATGGTCTTATATTATGCGACCCTATGCTTAGTGAATGGGGGTTTGGTGCAGACGGCAGTTACGCTGTCTGCACCAATCTGCCTTGTGTGATGATGTTTTGGTAGGGGAAGGTTTTCATGGCCTTCCGGTGGTGTTCGGAATGGTTTCCCCCCCCCTTTTTGTCTTCGTGCTACCCGCGTCCTCTAACCATAGCCGTATTTAGCCGCGCCGTTTCAAGTGACCCAATTCGCGGTCGATTTCGAACATGAGCCGGTTGGGGACTGCATAGCACCGCACAACATTTGATATCAACCTTAGATTGTATAGGCGGTATTTTTTTGAGGCACACTGTCGACAATTTGCATGAATCCTCCTGTCATTCCCCACAGCGTGATGATCATGGCACCCGCAGGGAGTCGAAGTTTTCTTTGTGTTAATGTATATTTATTTCCCGCTCAAAATTTGTTGATATAACTATTTTGGTATTAGACTATAGTGTTAGCTTGCATATATGTGCTTCATTTGACTAATTTTCGTCATGTTAAACATAAACAAAGTAACTAAACACTGCACATTGTGTCTCAATGTTTTCAACTTAGCCGTAAAGGGCCTAATGATGAAAATTGCATGTATAACAAGAAGATTCCAAACTCAAAATGTCGAAGAGACAAAAGAAGAAGGCCCCTGTGGTCGAAGAGGACCCTGACGTCGAAGTTATTACTAAATCTGAATACATCTATGAAGACACCAAGTGTATATCTGGTGTAGAGCCCGAGTACCAGTGGGGAGAGATATACAGGTTGATCACGTGCCAAGAGGTGCCTGATATGGGCTCGGAGGAGGAAGGCATTTACGCCAACATAGAGAGATTTTCACTGATGAAGATTGCCACAAGACCAGAGCTTTTCCCATGCTCTGAAGTGATTGGTTGGATTCTGCCCCAGGCAGATGTAACCACTATGATCCTGGAGAATGCAGACAAACAAGGCTATGCTGCTTATAGCCCAGGATATGTAGCACTGGCCTACCACCTGCCAGAAGCACAAATATTCTTGTCTAATGATTAGTTGAAAAAAATCAGAATGGACCTTGTTGAGACCCTAAAAAGAATGTTGTTTCCGAGAAAACATTTCAGAACCAGGCATACGGGAGAGTATGAAAGCAAGCTTAAGGACCCCATACAAGTTCATCGCCCTAATGCTCAATAGAATTTTTGGGAAAGCTCATGGAAAGACCTTCAAATTGGAGTGGATGCCAATTATTTTTTATGTTGACACCTAGGGGACCATTTTCAACTAGGCCAACATAGTATCAAATAGTCTTTCAGCCTGTATGGCCTCAACTTTGGGAGGAGTTCCCCAAAAGAGGTCAAAATTTTATATGAGTTCCATACTCGTCGATTTTATATTGTGCAATCAACCTTTCCCTGGACTAAGCTGCATCTGGGACAGGGAAATAATGCCTATCTATTCTGCATACAAACCACGGTGGGCACACAAGTACCACAGTCATTACCGGGAAGTCTGTGGACATTTCATCATGCCATTGTATACGCTCATTTCCCTAAAGGAGTGTGATTGCATGTCAGAGGAGGTGCTGCAAGTAATTGAAGAATATGCAGACTACTATCTGATTGAGGATGGCCTTTACTTCAGAATGTTTGGAGGCTCAAGAGCACCCTCCCTGCTGCCTAAATATGCAGCCGACTACATCATTCATAAGGAGGCAGTTAGGCAAGTCTTCTTGGATGGCATAGGGAGATTTCTGTTTAAGCATAAGAAGGCTGCCTATCCTCCTTTCCCCTTCAAGTTAAGAAGTTACAGTTTTACCAGAGTGAAGAAAGTGGATGAGTTTGTAAAAGAGTTGGAAAGGTTTCATTTTAGTGATATGCCCTTCCATAGAAATGACTCCCACAGTAAAGTAGCTGAACATTGTAAATAAAACAACGTACATTTTTAATACACCCACCATTGGGATAGGGAAGAATCTGTCTTCTATAGTGTGTTGAATCTAAAAGCCTTAAGGAGAAGGTTCAAGAAGAAGATTACCCCAAAAGGTGGGAAGGGAGTGGATGAACAAGCCAAAGCTAATAAAGAAGCAAGGAAAAGAAATGAGGAAGCCCAAAGATTGGCACAAGAAGCTGTAGGGTGGCTACACACAGAAGAGGAAGAGAAAAGAAGAGCTTCCCAGGAGGCAACCAAGAAAGCAGAAGAAGACGCGAAAAATGAAGAAGAAGAAAAGAAAAGGAAGCTTGATGAGGAGCTTCAGAAACAAGAATCAGAGAGGCTAAAGCTGACGTAGACAAAGACATAACAGTCAGCCTCTAACACAGCTGGAGGATAGACCCAGGATGTGCAGAACCCCAAGGTTCAGGACCCAGAAGTACCGACTGCTAGCACACCTGGACAGTCTGTGGTCCCTACACTGAAGTTGGTCCCCTTTGAACAGAAGAAAGGGGAAGAAATCCCTGATTTTAATACTGTTTTATATGACAGGGAGACAAAGAGGATAGTGAAGAGAACGGAAAGGAAGGTTGAAACAGGAGGTCTGCCTAGGAAAATGATAACGGATATGCCTGTTGTATTTGGAACAGACCAAGATCAAAGATTCACCATTAGAGCTAGAGTTGCACTGATTCACGCTTCGGAAGATAATGTGGACAAGATTATGACAGACTTGGAGCAATCCAAGAAGTTCTTTGCTCAACTGAAAGACACATTGAGAAAGGAGAGAGAGGAAAGCAATAAGCTGAAGAAGAAATATGAGGACATGAAAAAAGAGATAAGGTCATCAAAGGATGAATTGCATCTCCTCTAGGTGGAGAGACAACTTAAGAAAAATACACAAGAGTGTCTAGAGAAAGTGCAGCAAAAGTATCAAGAGCTAAGGGTGGAGAAGGAACAGCTGCTGGGAAAGATAGAAGACTTAGAGCTTCGAAAGACCACTTTGGAGGAAAGTGAGAAGCAAGCTCAAGAACAAGAGATGAAGCTTCAAGAGCAGGTTTCTTCTCTAACAACTGCTTTAGAAGAAGCAAAAGATCAGTAGGTTGACCTCCAACCATTCAAGGAGAATGTGCTGGCACAAAAGGCCAAGATGCTTCAGCTGCAAACCGCCATAGAAGAAGAGAGATGCAAAGTTTTGCAAATAGATGGCCGATTAGAGGAAATTCTAGAGACTTCCTCTTATTTTGTTGATAGATCTCAGGACATCATGGAAGTCCTGACAGCAAAAATGACAAGGTTGGAAAATAATGAAGAAACTCCTGTAGAGCTTCCCTCAAAATATCGACCGGCCCTTCAGCAAGATTACGACTTATTAGAGTTCACCATAAACACAACAAAAGATTTCAAAAAGGTTGTTAGGAAGAAAAAAGGAGCATGCTCAAAATTCTTTAGAAGGCTCCTAATTACATATAACCGGTGCCAAGTAGAAGCCGAGCAGAGGCTAGAGGTTTTTCTAGACCACAACTCATTTGTGGAGATTTTACAGAAGAGGTATCAAGAGGAAGAAGAAAAAATACAGCACATTAAGGCCCTCGACCACGAGGTCTTAAGGAGTGAAGTAGATCATTCCGCCATCAGTGTGCAGATTTTGGAGGATCAACTTTGTTTGAGTGCAGCCAGAATTGAGGCCATCAAGAATCAAGCCGCGAAGTTCGAAATAAACATTCAATTTTTGGAACCTTGTGCATTTGAAGGCATCACCTCTGATGCTTTGGTGTGGAATAAATTCCTAAATACTCAGGCCGATCCCTCCTCGTGAATAATCATTCAATTTTGTAATATGTAACGATTTTGTAAACATTTGAGGAAAGTTTTGGGAGGTGAAAAGTTGGGAAGCCCAAGGGTTATTTGTGGGCAACCCAACAGTCTCATCTTTTTGTATAAATATAGAAGACTTAGAGGAAGAAGGGGCTTTTTCCCAATTAGACATGTAAGGAGATATTGTAAGAAGAACTACTTTTTAAAAAAATAAAGAATCATTGTTTTCCTGTTGGAGAAAGTTTGGTGGGAGGTTCAAATGCTATGCTATGGATTGGTGAAAGATGAACTATTTCGTTTTTCCAGTTTTTGTCCATTAACTATGAGATCGTTCTAACTCTTAGAGCCTATGTTCTTGTTGAATGATTTCTGGTTTATTCTATGAAATTACCACCATGAGTAATGTATGTTGTTCATAAACAATTGGCTATCTGGTTGTCTAAATATCTTTAATCGTTCATGTGTTGTAGGAAAGAATATCAGCAATCTGTATTTTCTCTTTATAATGCATGTACAATACACATTACTCATAAATGAGTTACAATTTGGCTCCCTTGGGATAGATAGATAGATAGTTAGTTTTACTTTCTTGCTAAATATGTGATTTAGATGCTTGTGAGTTCTAAGACGGGAGGTAAGAACCTGCGCATCACGTTGTGACTCCTCCTTGCATCCCTATCACCCTGCATTCTTATATAGGAACTTGCATATCATACATTAAGTCAAAAAATACAAAAATACATGGCGGACTAGGCCGCAACCGGTAAAGTATTTGTTTTTGTTACTTGACCTATGGTAGTCGGACCGCAAACCGGACAGATTCCCTACACCAAACAGTCACGGGCTAGTTGGGAACTTTGACTTGGGAGAATCCCTTGCTATTGTTGCCTGTGAATTTCCAGGCCTCAACAAGGTTGTTGCATGAGGACATGCAACAGGACAGTTGGGGGGAGATGTTAGGCAGAAATGGCCTCTTTTGACCACCTTTAATTACCTCTTCTTGGTCTATCCTACCCCATTCAGCATACCAATTAAACATGTTATCCCTACTCTACTCTTCAAACCACCAAGGTATGATTGGTCATTGTTTTATTTTATTAATACTTATGATTGTGATAATTAAGGCTTTGTTTCTCTCAATGTGCTAACATATTATGGTTTATAAAGGTATTTTGAGATAAATGGACTATAGGAAGATTGGGCTGAACAAGTCACGAAAAGGATGGGCATTCACTGCTCAAGCTGATCCCCATCCATCCTATCATCACCCAAAGAATGCGGTTCCAATGTGATATCCTGGACAAAGCTGTGACAAGTTAGCTATAACATAATGCATCAAATTTGGAGATCCATAGTGCATTGCTGCTCATGTGTAGCTGTAATCTGAAGATATCATCACTCCTGGGGCGATTAACAGTTTTCCTATGTTTCCTATTTTTCATCCTACCATGTTTGTAACAGCTCTTGTTATTTATGGTGCCTGAAGATCAGAGATATTCATGGCTGCCCCATAATAGGATAGGATGTTATGATCCACATGGTATAAATATGGAGAATTGTTTCGAGCCAGGGGTTGCTGAACATATAATCGATTCATTGTATTAGCTGTGAGGAGGCATTGTGTAATTACTTTGTCTTTTAATACAAGGAGTTAATTCTAATGTAAGGGTTTTTACGGCTATTTATCCAGCATCTCTGTGTGAAGGCTGGGCCCACCTTCCACAGGGATTGCTAAGTTAAATTAGGACTTTTCAATTCCTTTGTCGTGTGATGTTATGTTAATTTTATTCTTTTCATAAGAAAATGTAACAAGTGTGGATTTACAGTGTGTTGTGATTGTATTCCTTGGAGACCTGTAGTGGTATAATGTGATAGTTGACTGAGAACCCATTATACTATGAAACGAGAACTTTATACTAAGAACGAGAACTCTAGCCATAAAAACGATGATTTTTGCATAAAAAACACAAAAAACACCCTCCAAATAGAAAAGTGTTGATACCAGTATACACGTTTTTTTGGGGGGAGTAAAAAATAGAGCCATGGCCTAAACATACCATACTATTGTTTACAAAAACTTTGAAATCAACCCCTAAATTTGAAAAAGATTTTTTTGTTCAAGGGATAAATTACAACTTTTTTGAAACTTGCATATTAAACAAAAACAAATATTTCATAAATAATTTCAGCACTCTAACCATTAAAAAACAAATTATGATGTGATTCATAATGAAGTCATATATTAGACCTTACAAGAACAAATTATTCATATAAATTGTCAAAAACTCATTTATAGTTTCAATTACAAACATCATACTGATAAAAAACATCTAAAATGTTTCATGTGAAATTATTTAAACTCATCTATGGGTCTGACACCCCATCATAATCTATATTTTTTTGCAGATGAGCAATTAGATATAAGAATAAAAAATTAAACCCCTAACCCCATTACATTACATCAAAAAGAAAAATTAAACACCCCCACTCCTAACCCTTAAACCCCCAACAACACTACATTCGCAAAATTTAAAACACCTCCCTCTGACCCTCTAAATCCCCCAACAACATTATATTTTAAAAATGACATAATATATTGATATAATGTAATGTATAATATAATATAATGACAATATTTTAAAAAAATAACATAATATGTTGATATAATATAATGTAATGGCATAAGTGCCATTGTAATGGTATAATGCCATGACATAATGTGCCTTGGATGAATGTTATTTCAACAACTTATTCTGCATAGAAGAGGTTGTTCTATTTCAGGATGAGCACACTATGAAAGAAACCTCATTATATTTAAAAAATGACATACTATATTATATAGTACAATGTAATGACAATATTTTAAAAATGACATAATATGTTGATATAATGTAATGACATAATGTGCCTTGGATTGTAATGACATAATGCCATAATGAAATGGCATATTGTGCCTTGGAAGAATGCTATTTCAACACCTTATTCTGCATACAAGAGGTTGTTCTATTTCACAATTAGCACACTATTACCACCTAAGTTGTACTTAGTGGTTTTTATCAAGTGAGCCCGGTGAACCGGATAGGGCTAACTTGTTCGGACTTCAAAAAGACCTTTGGAAGTACTTCTGGGAAGTGCTTGTTGTACTATATCACATGTTCATACCCCATGAGGGAATTGTAATAAATTTTCTAGCATGATAGTGTCTGTAAACAACTCGGTCTCTTAGACTTTATTTGTCAATCCGATCAGCCCAGGGTGTTTTTTCCCTTGGTTATTATTGGTTGTTGAACACACGACTGATAATTTCTGAGTTTTTCACTCTGTACCTCCAAAGTTGGGGTGGTCGGCTTGGAATTTAGGCCTATTGAGGTTATTAGAGTCTATGTGTCAATGTATAAACATGCTAGACATCATTTTTGAGTCATATGAACATGTCTAAGTCCCCCTAGGTGTTTTTCAATTTTTCAATTTTTTAGTTTTTTCAGTGTTTTTTATTAAAATTTAATTTTTTCAAAACTTAGACTATTTTTTAATAGTTTAATTGGAAAAATTTATTTTGTAATAAAAGTGGGCCAAATAATCAGTTTCAGTCATGTAGGTGCTCATTTTCAAGCTAAGAGCACCATGTAAACACATGGACCCACTGTTTCCTAGTTTTGAGTGATTTTCCATCACTCAGGTCAGAAAGCCCCAAAAATCAATTATTGATTATTTTAACTAATAAATTGATGAATAATGGAGCAAATCCAAAATCATAAATCAATGGATTCTCAGCCGATTTGATTGAAATTAGTCAGATCTGAAGCAGGTTGAATGGATCTGACAAACCCTTGACTGAAGGAGGTGATCAAATCAGATCCAGAGTTGATATTGAGCATCCTTTATGAGGAATTTCGTCATCCCTCTCTCCTCAACACGTTTTTGGCTCAACTGGATGATTTTTGGTGGATTCTTCAGTCAACGGGTTTAGGTGTCAGTCAGATCAGGCCCCCGATTGACAGTTGCACTCAGTGAGACTCAGATCTGGCTTAGCTAGACATAGATTAGGCATTGATGGAATCTCCATCCATTGATTTCACTTGATTCCATGAGTAATTGCGCCCCCCCTGGGATAGATGGCCTGTAAGTTGTATATATCCAGGCACATCCTCCTCTTCCAAGCTAGTTAGAGCTGGACTGAAGGGCTTGCCATTGTAACTGTGTACTAATTTTCATTTGTTGAAATAAAGAGAAGTTTTGGAGGCTCAATTGTGGAGTACCTTTCATGTGTGGATTTCCATTGTCTTGCTGCATTCGAGGTGAAACTGCTATTTTTCCAATTTTTTGCACTTAATTATTGTATGCCTGAATGGTTTCTGAAATCATAAGGATAGATCATTGTAAGTAAGCTTACTTACTTTCTATTTTCTGCATATGTTTGAATGAGTTAATACCTGTATGTTAAATAAGGTTATTTGCATACTGTATCATCCCTCTCTCATATCTATCTTTAGATTTGATAGTTCTGTCTACAGGAGTTGTGTTGTAGTTTACAGGTTTGCCGTGGCTGGAAGATCTATGGTTCAGGTTTGATTCCATTGATTTCCAGCAGATATTTCTAATATCGTGCCCCTCGGTGCTTCTCTACCAAGTTCCCTCAGCAGATCTGCTTCAACAACAAGCACCTTTCTTCCCCTTTCTCTCCTTTAAAAATTATTAAACTTTCCTCAAACTGGTTACTTTAAAGGCTTCTTATTAATCTGATATATCTCATCAATAAAAACACACATAGATATAATTAGCAATATCCCTTCCAATTTATACATCTTAGCTTCATTTTGCATATAAAGTTCAATCTCAAGAGATCTAGCCTAAAGTACCTTATTTTCGCAAGTAATTTAGTGAAAATTCATAGCTTGCTGTTAAGGTAGTTTCATTTGCTGTTCAATAAGTTTAGTATTCTGAAATATCAGTGCATTTTAATTGGCTACACAAACATCAATCCAAGATCCCAAGAAAAGCTTGCTTTCCTTGGTTCCTTTTTCATCGGTTTAGCTAGTTTAATTTCATTATTTTTTAAGATAAAGTAGGCTGACCCAAAGGTACTCTTAAAGTGATTTTGGGAATTTGTTATTATAACATGCTCACTTTCCTTTAGCAGTTCTGATAGAGAAGAAAGGAATCTGCTGTCCAAAGTGGCTTTTGGAGCGCTCAAATCCCCCTAGGGGTCTCTCTTTTGTCACAAAATTTGTAAAATTTTTGTATAAATGTAAGATCTTGCTTTCAACCTGTATAAGGACCAAGAAAGAACTGATTTATCAGTGCTTTGATATTTTAACCACTGTAATAAAATCATTCTTTGAATAGGCTCTTTCGAGCCCATTCCCCATCCCCCCTGGGGGGATTCGCGTTGGTGCCATTTTCGTCATTTTCTGCTTATTTCCTTTTCACTGGAATTGATGTGATTTGTAGGGTAGTATACTTGATCTTGTTGTTAATTCCATACTCCATATCTTACATTTCAAAGTAATCATAATACTTACCCCACGATTTCCCGAGTGACCCGCAAGGGGAAAGAGATTCGTGATAGGATTAATCAGAAAACCAGATTTGTGTAGTTGTTTTATTTTTCATCTTTTTTTTATCAACAATTTAAAATTAAACCCTCCTCGATTCCCCAATTGAGATCCACTTGGATCGAAAGAGGTTCTTGGAGGCTTTTTTCTTTTAAACAAGAACACTTAGTTAAAACTTATTAAAATTTACAAGACTCCAGTGTGTATGCTCTGCACTTGGATGCGGTTCATCTGATCAGTCAAGCTGTATCAAAATCACTTGGGTGACTAGCATAATTAGGACTCACTCTCCCCAATTGACAAACCATCAGGTGAAAATCCAACACCTCGATCGAACCTCTACGGTGGAAAAATACCCAAAGGAAGCGGAAAATTACTGAAAAGTGACCTCGGGGCGCTGATCTCTGTCACACTATAATGGGTGCGTTACGAACAATAGCCCCAGAGACTCCATTTCATCCCACATATTCCTTGCGGGTAGTCATAAAGGTTTTGTTTTGGACATACTCCAAGTACTCTCGAGTATTTCTGGAGTCCCCCCTTAGCCTAATTTAATCAATTCATGCTTCAATTTTAAATTAAAACATACCAAGATGAAATCACAAAGCATTCAATCCAAGCACATGCAATCACATTTATCTCTTTGATTTGACTCCATTATTAAGGCACTGGTCATTTTTGCTTCATATATATATTGTTTATCAGCTTTGTGCTTCCGTGTGTTTATCTTCATATCTTGTCATCTTTAATTGTTTATAGTTAAAATATTCAAACTCCTAAATAACTGATTCAGTTTAACATCACCACACTAAGAAATCATCCTTATTAACTTAATAGGGTCTTACCCCCTTGGCTTCGTTAGGAGTTGAGTCTAAACAGAGGAGTCAAGAACAAGGTGACATCCTTTACTCGAGACTTGCCCCCAAGGACACACTGAGTGGCTTGAAGATTTCTGCCACGTGACCTAGGTGTTTGAAAAGGCAGCAAAAATTTTTGGAGCCGTTGCCGGGGATAAATCTTTTTATTCTTGAGTACGACTTAGCTTAACATTTTTCTAAACAACTAAAAAGATAAAAAAAACTTTTGATTGATCTAGTCTTTAAAAACATAAAAATTAAAACTCGATCCATCTAGTGACTCCACTTTCTAACATCCCTTCAAGAATTTCTACCCAAAGAAACCACCGACAATTATTCAATCCTCTCCCTGATCCTGAAAGGTTTATTAGGGAAAGATTGAATAGGCAGACTTCTTGTAGAAACCTTGATGATTTAGGAGACCAATCCCTCGCAGATATCCATAACATATTTGTAGAGATTCATGTTCACCAATCTCAAGAAATGATGGAATTATTCAAACCCCTTGACTTTTATCAGATAGCAGGTGCTCCCCATGCCATTCAGAAATATGCTATCAAGAAGTTCCCCAGGTTCGAGGGAAATAATACCACCACTGCCAAGACTCATCTCCGAAAATTTGAAAGACAACTAGTCAGTTATTGTGATGATGTTTCCTCTAACCATGAAGATATCAAAATGAAGATTTTTGCTTTATCCTTAGAGGATGATGTTGCGGAGTGGTATGAAAACCTTGGTGATGATTCGTATAAAACTCTTAGTGATTTCCTAGAGGGTTTTAAGAATAAATGGGGGGAAAAGAAAGAACCAAGACATCTGCTTTCCGCCCTGCATAACATAAAGAAGATGGAGAATGAAACCATGGATGAATTTAATACTAAGTTCAGGCATGTGGTTGCGGACTTCCCTAGAGAAATCAAGCCAAGGGATGCCTCCATCCTCATATATTACATCGAATCTTTCACTGGTGATTTGAGTTACCAGTTAAGGGACAAAGAGCTAGTCGATCTAAAAACTGCTCAGAAATTGGCTGAGAAAATAGAAAAGAATATGCAATCTTTAGGAAAATCCAACATTCCAGGTTACACTAGGGGAAACACTTCATACAATGAAGAAAAGGGAAAATCCTTTGAATCAAAAGAAAATCAAGCCTCTAAAGACCCCATGGAAAATATAGCTAGCATGTTGGAAAAAGTGATGACTAGTCAGGACCAATTCATGACCAAAATCCAAAACAAAATAGTCACACTGGAGAGAAATAGTGGACCTAGGAATTTTCAGCCAAAACAGAATCAAGTGTATCAAAGGAAGTTTCCTCAGCAAGAGCCTATGATTCCAAACCAGTTAGACTCAACTAACATGGTAGATGAAGTAATTCCTTGGTGTAGACCTTGTGAGCAATTCCACCCAGAAAGCACTTGCTACATAGCAAATCAGATTATGGAACATGGGATGGCGGAGGTCAGTAATCAGGAAAAAACATCAGGTGAGTCTAATCATATATACATGGTAGGCCAGGCCTACCCTTTGTCACCATCTAAATAGTACAAGCCTGAGGATGAAACCATTGCAGACTCTTATAGTGAAACTTATGATGAAAACTTTGATATACATGATGGGACTCCTATGTGTTCTCCATATAATGATGATAGCCTGGAAGGTGTACTACCTTGTGACCTTTTCTCTGAAGAAGATGAGTATGAAAATGAGGACAAGTATAGCTTGGAGTATGATACAAGTGACGAAGAATCCCTTATCCCTGACAAAGATGTTAATGAGGAGTCCTGGACATTCATGGAAAATCCAGTCTATGACATGAATAAAGAGGAAAATAATGAACCAGAAACTTTTGATGTTTTTGTTGATGGCATATCTAAATAAGAGAGCATGGACCATGTGGCCTTGGGAAACTTTGATATGAAAAAGGATCATGTAGTTTATCCACATGATCAGTCTGAGACATATATCGATATCAGTAGTGAAGACAAAGAGAACTCGATATTGGAACCTGATATCAGCAATGGGGAATCTAGCACATTTAACATAGATGATGGTGATGACTATTGGGATTTTTGTGGATATCTTATTAAGAATCCTATCTATGCTATATCCAGCAAGGGGAGTGTCTGTTTAGAGATTTGTGGAAGTCCAATCTACTATACTTCCATAGAGGGAAGCATGAATCTAGAGACCTTGGAAAATCCTAGTATGGAAAAGCATCATTCAAAACTCTTATATGATCATTCAGAGTCATATCATGCAGAGCCGCACAAGAGTATTAGTAATGAAGACATTGAGAAGCAGTTTTGTGAAAAGATAGATGTGATGCAGTTATTAGAATCTCAGTCTCAACTATCATCTTCACATATAGATTTTCCTCATGACTTGGAGCTGCTTGGGGCTTATACAGTGAATTATCATCCGGTTAGCCTTGATGATCAGTATGATGGTGTAGTCAATCTGCCTCATCATTCCAATTTCTACATCAACCCTATCCAGTCATGGATAGAAGCAACCTGTGCAGGAACTTACCAGTTTGGGAGGAAGTTTGATGACATTATTCATGCCTATGATTTCCCATCCATCCTGCCCATTCTGAATCATCATGCAGGTTTGCATTTTCTGAATAAAGTATCCTTAATTTGGCTGGTAACCAAAGACAAGGAAATATTTTTTTTATGTCAATAAAATGCTTAGGTGGTTACATTGGATTTCTGATTACACTTAACCCTTTTTATATCACGCTTAGAGTAGGAAAATAAGCTCTTTGAAAGAGAGCATTTACTTTCTGCATTTCTATTTTTAGCTATAATAAAACTTTGATTCTTTTAGTTAGTTACATCTATTTTGTTTAAATAAATCAGCTTAATGGTTCATTTGGTTTTTCATAAAATTTGTGCTACTGAGGTTTTTCTTGTCAAGTTGAGATGTTTTTGTAGGGTATATAAACCAGAGATTCTAGTGTTCTCCTATCCTCTCCTTGCCTTAAACACCAGATTGAGCACACGTCCCACAGTTGGAGCCAGAATGTTACCACCTAAGTTGTACTTAGTGGTTTTTATCAAGTGAGCTCGGTGAACCGGACAGGGATAACTTGTTCGGACTTCAAAAAGACCTTTGGAAGTACTTCTGGGAAGTGCTTGTTGTACTATATCACATGTTCATACCCCATGAGGGAATTGTAATAAATGTTCTAGCATGATAGTGTCTGTAAAAGACTCGGTCTCTTAGACTTTATTTGTCAATCCAATCAGCCCAGGGTGTTTTTTCCCTTGGTTATTATTGGTTGTTGAACAAACGACTGATAATTTCTGAGTTTTTCACTCTATACCGCCAAAGTTGAAGTGGTCAGCTTGGAATTTAGGCCTATTGAGTTTACTAGAGTCTATGTGTCAATGTATAAACATGATAGACATGATTTTTGAGTCATATGAACATGTCTAAGCCCCCCTAGGTGTTTTTCAATTTTTCAATTTTTTAGTTTTTTCAGTGTTTTTTATTAAAATTTAATTTTTCCAAAACTTTGGCTATTTTTTAATAGTTTAATTGGAAAAATTGATTTTGTAATAAAAGTGGGCCAAATAATCAGTTTCAGTCATGTAGGTGCTCATTTTAAAGATAAGAGCACCATGTAAACCCATGGACCCACTGTTTCCTAGTTTTGAGTGATTTTCCATCACTCAGGTCAGAAAGCCCCAAAAATCAATTATTGATTATTTTAATTAATAAATTGATGAATAATGGAGCAAATCCAAAATCATAAATCAATGGATTCTCAGCTGATTTGATTGAAATCAGTCAGATCTGAAGCAGATTGACTGGATCTGACAAATCCTTGACTGAAGGAGGTGATCAAATCAGATCCAGAGTTGATATCGAGAATCCTTTATGAGGAATTTCGCCCTCCCTCTCTCATCAACATGTTTTTGGCTCAACTGGATGATTTTTGGTGTATTCTTCAGTCAACAGGTTGAGGTGTCAGTCAAATCAGCCCCTCGATTGACAGTTGCACTCAGTGAGACTCATATCTGGATTAGCTAGACACAGATCAGGCATTGATGGACTCTCCATCAGTTGATTTCACTTGATTCCATAAGTAATTGTTCCCCCCCTGGGCTAGATGGCCTGTAAATTGTATATATCCAGGCACAGCCTCCTCTTCCAAGCTAGTTAGAGCTAGACTGAAGGGATTGCCATTGTAACTGTGTACTAATTTTCATTTGTTGAAATAAAGAGAAGATTTGGAGGCTCACTTGTGGAGTACCTTTCATGTGTGGATTTCCATTGTCTTGCTGCATTCGAGGTGAAACTGCTATTTTTCCAATTTTTTGCACTTAATTATTGTCTGCCTGAATGGTTTCTGAAATCATAAGGATAGATCATTGTAAGTAAGCTTACTTACTTTCTATTTCCTGCATATTTTTGAATGAGTTAATACCTGCATGTTAAATAAGGTTATTTGCATACTATATCATCCCTTTCTGATATGTATCTTCAGATCTGACAGTTCTGTCTGCAGGAGTTGTGTTGTAGTTTACAGGTTTGTCGTGGCTAGAAGATCTATGGTTCAGGTTTGATTCCATTGATTTCTAGTAGAGATTTCTAAGATCATGCCCCTTGGTGCTTCTCTACCAAGTTCCCTCAACAGATCTGCTTCAACAACGAGCACCTTTCTTCCCCTTTCTCTCCTTTAAAAATTATTAAACTTTCCTCAAACTGGTTACTTTAAAGGCTTCTTATTAATCTGATCTATCTCATCAATAAAAACACACATAGATATAATTAGCAATATCCCTTCCAATTTCTAGATCTTAGCTTCATTTTGCATATAAAGTTCAATCTCAAGAGATCTAGCCTAAAGTACCTTATTTTCGCAAGTAATTTAGTGAAAATTCATAGCTTGCTGTTAAGGTAGTTTCATTTTCTGTTCAATAAGTTTAGTATTCTGCAATATCAGTGCATTTTAATTGGCTACACAAACAACAAGACAATATCCCAAGGAAATCTTGCTTTCCTTGGTTCCTTTTTCGTCGGTTTAGCTAGTTTAATTTCATTATTTTTTATGATAAAGTAGGCCTACCCAAAGGTACTCTTAAATTGATTTTTGGCATTTTTTATTCTAACATGCTCACTATCCTTTAGCAGTTCTGACAGAGAAGAAAGGAAGCTGCTGTCCAAAGTGGCCTTTGGAGCACTCAAAGCCCCCCAGGGGTCTCTCTTTTGTCACAAAATTTGTAAATTTTTTGTATACCTGTAAGATCTTGGTTTCAGCCTGTATAAGGACAAAGAAAGAACTGATTTATCAGTGCTTTGATATTGTAACCATTGTAATAAAATAATTCTTTGAATAGGATCTTTCGAGCCCATTCCCCATCCCCCTTGGGGGGATTTGCGTCGGTGCCATTTTCGTCATTTTCTGCTTATTTCCTTTTCACTAGAATTGATCTGATTTGCAGGGTAGTATACTTGATCTTGTTGTTAATTCCATACTCCATATCTTACATTTCAAAGTAATCATAATACTTACCCCACGATTTCTCGAGTGACCCGCAAGGGGAAAGAGATTCGTGGGAGGATTAATCAGAAAACCAGATTTGTGTAGTCATTTTATTTTTCATCTTTTGTTTATCAGAAATTTAAAATTAACCCCTCCTCGATTCCCCGATTGAGATCCACTTGGATCGAAAGAGGTTCTTGGAGGATTTTTTCTTTTAAACAAGAACACTTAGTTAAAACTTATTAAAATTTACAAGACTCTAGTGTGTATGCTATACACTTGGCTGTAGTTCATCTGATCAGTCAACCTGTATCAAAAGCACTTGGGTGACTAGCATAATTAGGACTCACTCTCCCCAATTGACAAACCATCAGGTGAAAATCCAACACCTTTATCGAACCTCTACGGTGGCAAAATACCCAAAGGAAGCGGGAACTTACTGAAAAGTGACCTCGGGGCGCTGATCTCTGTCACACCCTAACGGGTGTGTTACGAACAATAGCCCCAGAGACTCCATTTCAGCCCACATATTCCTTGTGCGTAGCCATAAAGGTTTTGTTTTGGACATACTCCAAGTACTCTCGGGTATATCTAGAGTCCCCCCTTAGCCTAATTTAATCAATTCATGCTTCAATTTTAACTTAAAACATACCAAGATGCAATCGAAAAACATTCACTCCAAGCACATGCAAGCACATTGATCTCTTTGATTTGAATCCATTATTAAGGCACTGGTCATTTTTGCTTCATATATATATTCTTTATCAGCTTTGTGCTTTCGTGTGTTTATCTTCGTATCTTGTCATCTTTAATTGTTTATAGTTAAAATCTTCAAACTCCTAAATAACTGATTCAATTTAACATCACCACACTAAGAAATCATCCTTAGTAACTTAATAGGGTCTACCCCCCTTGGGTTCGTTAGGAGTTGAGCCTAAACAGAGGAGTCAAGAACAAGGTGACAGCCTTGACTCGAGACTTGCCCCCAAGGACACACTGAGTGGCTTGAAGACTTCTGCCACGTGACCCAGGTGTGTGAAAAGGTGGCAACACTTTTTGGCGCCGTTGCCGGGGATAAATCTTTTTATTCCCGAGTACGACTTAGCTTAACTTTTTTCTAAACAACTAAAAAGATAAAAAAAACTTTTGATTGATCTAGTCTTTAAAAAACATAAAAATTAAAACTCGATCCATCTGGCGACTCCACTTTCTAACATCCCTTCAAGAATTTCTACCCAAAGAAACTGCTGACAATTATTCAATCCTCTCCCTGATCCTGAAAGGTTTATTAGGGAAAGATTGAATAGGCAGACTTCTCATAGAAACCTTGAAGATTTAGTAGACCAATCCCTCGCAGATATCCATAACATATTTGTAGAGATTCATGTTCTCCATTCTCAAGAAATGATGGAATTATTCAAACCCCTTGACTTTTCTCAGGTATCAGGTGCTCCCCATGCCATTCCGAAAGATGCTATCAAGCAGCTCCCCAGGTTCGAGGGAAATAATGCCACCACTACCAAGACTCATCTCCGAAAATTTGAAAGGCACCTAGTCAGTTATTGTGATGATGTTTCCTCTAACCATGAAGATATCAAAATGAAGCTCTTTGCTTTATCCTTAGAGGACGATGCTGTGGAGTGGTATGAAAACCTTAGTGATGATTCATATAAAAATCTTAGTGATTTCCTAGAGGGTTTTAAGAAGAAATGCCAGGAAAAGAAAGAACCAAGACATCTGCTTGCCGCCCTCCATAACATAAAGAAGATGGAGAATGAAACCATTAATGAATTTAATACTAAGTTCAGGCATGTGGTTGCGTACTTCCCTAGAGAAATCAAGCCAAGGGATGCCTCCATCCTCATATATTACATCAAAGCTTTCACTGGTGATTTAAGGTACCAGTTAAGGGACAAAGAGCCAGCCTATCTAAAAACTGCTCAGGAATTGGCTGAGAAAATAGAAAAGAATATGCAATCTTCAGGAAAATCCAACATTCCAGGTTACAATAGGGGAAACACTTCATACAACGAAGAAAAGGGAAAATCATTTGAATCAAAAGAAAAGCGAGCCTCTAAAGACCCCATGGAAAAGATAGCTAGCATGTTGGAAAAAGTGATGACTAGTCAGGACCAACTCATGACCAAAATCCAAAACAAAATAGTCACACTGGAGAGAAATAGTGGACCTAGGAATTTTCAGCCAAAACAGAATCAAGTGTATCAAAGGAAGTTTCCTCAGCAAGAGCCTAGGATTCCAAACCAGTTAGACTCAACTAACATGGTAGATGAAGTAATTCCTTGGTGTAGACCTTGTGAGCAATTCCACCCAGAAAGCACTTGCTACATACCAAATCAGTTTATAGAACATGGGATGGCGGAGGTCAATAATCAGGAAACAACATCAAGTGAGTCTGGTCATATATACATGGTAGGCCAGGCCTACCCTTTGTCACCATCTAAATAGTACAAGCCTGAGAATGAAACCATTGCAGAATCTTATAGTCAAACTTATGATGAAAACCGTGATATACATGATGGGACTCCTATGTGTTCTCCATATAATGATGACATCCTAGAAGGTGTACTACCTTGTGACCTTTTCTCTGAAGAAGATGAGTATGAAAATGAGGACAAGTATAGCTTGGAGCATGATACAAGTGACGAAGAATCCCTTATCCCTGACAAAGATGTTGATGAGGAGTCCTGGACATTCATGGAAAATCCAGTCTATGACATGAATAAAGAGGAAAATAATGAACCAGAAACTTTTGATGGTTTTGTTGATGGCATATCTAAAGAAGAGAGCATGGACCATGTGGCATTGGGAAACTTTGATATGAAAAAGGAGCATGTAGTTTATCCACATGATCAGTCTGAGACATATATCGATATCAGTAGTGAAGACAAAGAGAACTTGCTATCAGAACCTGATACTAAGCAATGGGGAATCCAACACATTTAACATAGATGATGGTGATGACTATTGGGATTTTTGTGGATATCTTATTAAGAATCCTATCTATGCTATATCCGGCAAGGGGAGTGTCTGTTTAGAGATTTGTGGAAGTCCAATCTACTATACTTCCATAGAGGGAAGCATGAATCTAGAGACCTTGGAAAATCCTAGTATGGAAAAGCAGTATTCAAAACTCTTATATGATCATTCAGAGTCATATCATGCAGAGCCGCACAAGAGTATCAGTAATGAAGACATGGAGAAGCAGTTTTGTCAAAAGATAGATGTGATGCAGTTATTAGAATATCAGTCTCAACTATCATCTTCACATATAGAGTTTCCTCATGACTTGGAGCTGCTTGGGGCTTATACAGTGAATCATCATCCGATAATCCTTGATGATCAATATGATGGTGTAGTCAATTTTCCTCATCATTCCAATTTGTACATCAACCCTATCCAGTCATGGATAGAAGCAGCCTGCGCAGGCACTTACCAGTTTGGGAGGAAGTTTGACGACATTATTCATGCCTATGATTTCCCATCCATCCCGCCCAGTCTGAATCATCACGCAGGTTTGCATTTTCTAAATAAAGTATCCTTACTTTGGCTGGTAACCAAAGACAAGGAAATTTTTTTTATGTCAGTAAAATGCTTAGTTGGTTACATTGGATTTCTGATTACACTTAACCCTTTTTATATCATGCTTAGAGTAGGAAAATAAGCTCTTTGAAAGATAGCATTTACTTTCTCCATTTCTGTTTTTAGCTATAATAAAACTTTGATTCTTTTAGTTAGTTACATCTATTTTGCCTAAATAAATCAGCTTAATGGTTCATTTGGTTTTTCATAAAACTTGTGCTACTGAGGTTTTTCTTGTCAAGTTGAGATGTTTTTGCAGGGTATATAAACCAGAGATTCTGGTGTTCTCGTATGCTCTCCTTACCTTAAAGACCAGATCGAGCACATGTCCCACAGTTGGAGCCAGAATGTTACCACCTAAGTTGTACTTAGTGGTTTTTATCAAGTGAGCCCAGTGAACCGAACAGGGCTAACTTGTTCGGACTTCAAAAAGACCTTTGGAAGTACTTCCAGGAAGTGCTTGTTGTACTATATCACATGTTCATACCCCATGAGGGAATTGTAATAAATGTTCTAGCATGATAGTGTCTATAAAGACTTGGTCTCCTAGACTTTATTTGTCAATCCGATCTGCCCAGGGTGTTTTTTCCCTTGGTTATTATTGGTTGTTGAACAAACGACTGATAATTTCTGAGTTTTTCACTCTATACCTCCAAAGTTGGGGTGGTCGGCTTGGAATTTAGGCCTATTGAGGTTATTAGAGTCTATGTGTCAATGTATAAACATGCTAGACATGATTTTTGAGTCATATGAACATGTCTAAGTCCCCCTAGGTGTTTTTCAATTTTTCAATTTTTTAGTTTTTTCAGTGTTTTTTATTAAAATTTAATTTTTCCAAAACTTAGGCTAATTTTTAATAGTTTAATTGGAAAAATTGATTTTGTAATAAAATTGGGCCAAATAATCAGTTTCAGTCATGTAGGTGCTCATTTTCAAGGTAAGAGCACCATGTAAACCCATGGACCAACTGTTTCCTATTTTGGAGTGATTTTCCATCACTCGGGTCAGAAAGCCCCAAAAATCAATTATTGATTATTTTAATTAATAAATTGATGAATAATGGAGAAAATCCAAAATCCAAAATCAATGGATTCTTAGCCGATTTGATTGAAATCAGTCAGATCTGAAACAAATTGACTGGATCTAACAAATCCTTGACTGAAGGAGGTGATCAAATCAGATCCAGAGTTGATCTTGAGCATCCTTTATGAGGAATTTCACCCTCCCTCTCTCATCAACACGTTTTTGGCTCAACTGGATGATTTTTGGTGGATTCTTCAGTCAATAGGTTGAGGTGTCAGTCAGATCAGCCCCCCGATTGACAGTTGCACTCAGTGAGACTCAGATTTGGCTTAGCTAGACACAGATCAGGCATTGACGGACTCTCCATCAGTTGATTTCACTTGATTCCATGAGTAATTGTGCGCCCCCTAGGCTAGATGGCCTGTAAATTGTATATATCCAGGCACAGCCTCCTCTTCCAAGCTAGTTAGAGCTACACTAAAGGGCTTGCCATTGTAACTGTGTACTGATTTTCATTTTTTGAAATAAAGAGAAGCTTTGGAGGCTCAATTGTGGAGTACCTTTCATGTGTTGATTTCCATTGTCTTGCTGCATTCGAGGTGAAACTGCTATTTTTCCAATTTTTTGCACTTAATTATTGTCTGCCTGAATGGTTTCTGAAATCATAAGGATAGAACATTGTAAGTATGCTTACTTACTTTCTATTTTCTGCATATGTTTGAATGAGTTAATACCTGTATGTTAAATAAGGTTATTTGCATACTGTATCATCCCTTTCTCATATGTATCTTCAGATCTGATAGTTCTGTCTGCAGGAGTTGTGTTGTAGTTTACAGGTTTGTCGTGGCTGGAAGATCTATGATTCAGGTTTGATTCCATTGATTTCCAGCAGAGATTGCTAATATTGTGCCCCTTGGTGCTTCTCTACCAAGTTCCCTCAGCAGTTCTGCTTCAATAACAAGCACCTTTCTTCCCCTTTCTCTCCTTTAAAAATTATTAAACTTTCCTCAAACTGGTTACTTTAAAGGATTCTTATTAATCTGATCTATCTCATCAAGAAAAACACACATAGATATAATTAGCAATATCCCTTCCAATTTATACATCTTAGCTTCATTTTGCATATAAAGTTCAATCTCAAGAGATCTAGCCTAAAGTACCTTATTTTCGCAAGTAATTTAGTGAAAATTCATAGCTTGCTGTTAAGGTAGTTTCATTTGCTGTTCAATAATTTTAATATTCTGAAATATCAGTGCATTTTAATTGGATACACAAACAGCAAGCCAAGATCCTAAGGAAATCTTGCTTTCCTTGGTTCCTTTTTCGTCGGTTTAGCTAGTTTAATTTCATTATTTTTTAAGATAAAGTAGGATGACCCAAATGTACACTTAAAGTGATTTTGGGAACTTGTTATTATAAAATGCTCACTGTCCTTTATCAGGTCTGATAGAGAAGAAAGGAAGCTTCTGTCCAAAGTGGCTTTTGGAGCGCTCAAATCCCCCCAGGGGTCTCTCTTTTGTCACAAAATTTGTAAAATTTTTGTATAACTGTAAGATATTGGTTTCATACTATATAAGGACCAAGAAAGAAGTGATTTATCAGTGCTTTGATATTGTAACCACTGTAATAAAATCATTCTTTGAATAGGCTCTTTCGAGCCCATTGCCCATCCCCCCTGGGGGGATTCGCGTCGGTGCCATTTTTGTCATTTTCTGCTTATTTCCTTTTCACTAGAATTGATATTATTTGTAGGGTAGTCTAATTGATCTTGTTTTTAATTCCATACTCCATATCTTACATTTCAAAGTAATCATAATACTTACCCCACGATTTGCCGAGTGACCCGCAAGGGGAAAGAGATTCGTGGTAGGATTAATCAGAAAACCAAATTTGTGTAGTTGTTTTATTTTTCATATTTTGTTTATCAGCAATTTAAAATTAACCCCTCCTTGATTCCCCGATTGAGATCCACTTGGATCAAAAGAGGTTCTTGGAGGCTTTTTTCTTTTAAACAAGAACACTTAGTTAAAACTTATTAAAATTTACAAGACTCCAGTGTGTACGCTCTGAAATTGGATGCAGTTCATTCGATCAGTCAAGCTATATCAAAAGCACTTGGGTGACTAGAATAATTAGGACTCACTCTCCCCAATTGACAAACCATCAGGTGAAAATCCAACACATCGATCGAACCTCTACGGTGGTAAAATACCCAAAGGAAGCGGGAAATTACTGAAAAGTGACCTCAGGGCTCTGATCTCTGTCACACCCTAATGGGTGCGTTACAAACAATAGCCCCAGAGACTCCATTTCAGCCCACATATTCCTTTCGGGTAGCCGTAAAGGTTTTGTTTTGGACATACTCCAAGTACTCTCGGGTATATCTGGAGTCCCCCCTTAGCCTAATTTAATCAATTCATGCTTCAATTTTAACTTAAAACATACCGAGATGCAATCGCAAAAAATTCACTCCAAGCACATGCAAGCACATTGATCTCTTTGATTTGACTCCATTATTAAGGAACTGGTCATTTTTGCTTCATATATATATTGTTTATCAACTTTGTGCTTTCGTGTGTTTATCTTCGTATCTTGTCATATTTAATTGTTTATAGTTAAAATCTTCAAAATCCTAAATAACTGATTCAGTTCAACATCACCACACTAAGAAATCATCCTTAGTAACTTAATAGGGTCTACCCCCCTTGGCTTTGTTAGGAGTTGAGCCTAAACGGAGGAGTCAAGAACAAGGTGACAGCCTTGACTCGAGACTTGCCCCCAAGGACACACTGAGTGGCTTGAAGATTTCTGCCACATGACCCAGGTGTGTGAAAAGGCAGCAACACACACTATGACAGAAAACTCATTATACTTAAAATAAATAAATAAAAGACAAAATATATTGATATAATATAATTTAATGACAATATTTTAAAAAAATTGGCATGATATAATATAATGTGTTAATATAATGTAATGGAATAATGTGCCTTGGACGAATGCTATTTCAATAGCTTATTTTGCATACAAGAGGTTGTTCTATTTCACGATGAGCACACTATGAAAAAAACCTCGAATGCGTGTTCAGGAGGACTTGGAAAGGGAAATTAAAACAAGATGACAAAGTCCACAAGACCACTGACATTAGATTTTTGTTTCTTGTATTAGTATTATATTCTTGAAATAATGTAATGAATTTTCTATATATCACAAAGTCCACAATATCACTCTCATTATATTTTTGTTTATGGTTTTCATAGTATATTCTTGGAATTGAGTAATGAATTTCCCCGAAGTTGGAGCATGACGACAACGGTTAATTATGTAGTGAATTTCCCCGGAGTTGGAGCATGACGAGAACAATTAATGGAAATCAATCACAAGTATTGGTTGACGATAGAAACTAAAGGCAATAAATCATAACTATTGTTTGCATTGAATCATATCACAGATTTTTGCTGAATCATTGAGCAAGCTTATCTTTAAATCCTGGCTTGTAGTTTCATTTGTATACGTCCTTCTAATCTTGTCCTTCTAATCTTCCAATGGCTTCTTATTCCAAGTCTGTGTCCATTTCTTATACTTCTTATCCCCAGTACAACGTTTTCATCAACAATCCAGGACATGTTCGATATTATTTTGAATGCAACGCATAAGCTTCAAGCTTCTGCAACATAGGTTAATCTAGATGTTTTGGTGGATTACAGATTAAGCATTAATGTTTATTTAACTACCTTCTACTTTTTTATATTATTTTGAATACAATATCCAAGCTTCTACAACATAAGGTTAATACAAATGTTCTGGTGCATTACAAATTAAGAATTAAAATTGCTTAGTTAAACGATATTGCCCTATCTAGTATGTTTCTTCGTTAAATGAAATTGTAATGTTCTGTGTTTTTGTTTCAATGAAGCATGGGACGAGGGAGGCGGGAGCTGAGCTCTGCTCCCTTGGCCACTAAGGAGCCGCCCCTCAATGGTGGCACGATTCTCAGAATCATGCCACCATTGAGGGGCGGCTGTTTGGTGGCCAAGGGAGTGGAGCTCCACTCCCACCTCCCTCCTCCCTTTGCCCATACTGTTAATCTAGATGTATTGGGCAATGCCATGAAGAGTGTAAATCATTTCTAAAAACCGGTTAATACAAATATGGTTAATACAAATGTTCTGGTAAATTACAAATTAAGAATTAGATTTTCTTAGTTAAACGATATTTCCCTATCTAGTAGGTTTCTTCGTTAAATGATATTGTGATGTTTTGTGCTTTTGTTTCAATGAAGCATGGCAGGAGGGAGGCGGGAGCGGAGCTCCACTCCCTTGGCCACCTGTTGAGGCCTGGAAATTCACAGGTGGCAACAGTAAGGGATTCTCCCCAATCAACGTTCCCAACTCGCCCGTTGACTGTTTGGTATAGGGAATCCATCCGGTTTTATGGTCCAGCTACCGTAGGTCAAAGTAACAACAAGGGTTTACCGGTTGCGGCCCAATCCACCAGAATTTGTATTTTTTTGACTTAAATATGAAATGAAAAAACATCTAACTAATTATGCAGGGTGGTGAAGGATGCAAGGGGCATTCACAATGTGAGGCACAGGTTCTTACCTCTCATCTTAGGCCCACCATGCATCTGAATCACACATGCTAAAATGAGATAAATGACTACCTATCTATATGCCTACTAATCTACCTATTCTATCCTATCCCCGGGGAGCCCACTTGTGATTAATATGAATGAGTAATGTGAATGTGCACGCATAATAAAAGCAACTACAGATAGCTGACATTAAATTCCACACGCATGAACAATGGAGGATATTTCATAACCAAATAGCTAATTGTTTATGACTAACATACATTACTCTTGGCCTCTTCCTCAGTTCTAGTTTGCTCAGCTTTGGCTTGCTCTCCCCCTTTTCCACCTTTGGTGGGGTTCTTTGGTTTGAATCTTCTGCTGAGTGCCGTCATGTTTGGAGCCCTCCTAAAAATAGATTCATCCTTATCATAATGATGGGTATATTCATAGAACACTTTATGATTCTTGCAGTGCTCAGCCACTTTACCCTGAGTGTCATTGCGCCGGAAAGGCATCTCCCCAAAATGGAACTTCCCTAGTTCCTCTATAAATTCTGCAGCTTGTTTCACATTGGCGAATCTGCAGCTTCCTAACTTGAATGGTAAAGGGGGATACACAGCCTTCTTATGATGGAACAAAAAATGACCAACTCCGTCAATGAACACTTGTCTAACCGCCTCTTTATGGATTATATAATCTGTTGCATATTTTGGTAGCAGATAGGGTGTCTTTGATCCTCCATATATTCTAAGATACATCCCGTTTTCTATCAGGAAATAATCTCCATACTCCTCTATTACCTGCATAGCCTCTTCCGACATGCAGTCACATTCCTTCCGGAAGATAAGCGTGTACAGTGGCATAATAAAATGCTCACAGACTTCTTTGTAATAACTATGGTACTGATGAGCCCCCAATGGTTTGTAAGCTGCATATATAGGCATCCTATCCCTATCCCAGACACACCTGAGCCCGGGAAAAGGTTGGTGGCATAGTATACAGTCTATCAGAATGGAACTCATATAGAATTCAGATTTTTTTCGGGCTTCTCCTCCTCCCAAGGCTGCAGCTACACAAGAAGAGAGACTACTTGATACTAGGCTGGCCCAGTTGAAGACTGTTCCTTCTGTAGCCACATGGAATATAAGGGGTATCCATTCAAATTTGAACAGTCTGCCATTGTCTCTACCAAAGATCCGATTTAGCATCAGAGCAATAAACCTGTAAGGATCTCTTAAAGTCGCTATATCATAATCCTCAGTTTCTCTGTGTCGATAGAGCTTTCCTGGCAAGAGAATTCTCTTGAGGGTTTCTACCAAATCCATCCTAAGGTTATCCAACCAATCATTTGACAGGAAGATTTGAGGCTCTGGCAGGTGTTAAGCCAGCGCCACATATCCTGGGCTAAATGTAGCATAGCCCTGACCTTCGACATTTCCTATAAGCATTGTGTTGCTCTTTGTGTGGGGCAGAATCCATCTCATAACATCAGAGCATGGGAACAGCTCTGGTCTGGTAGCCACCTTCATAATGGCGGATTTCTCTATGTTGGCATAAATGGGCTCCTCTTTGAGACCCATGTCTGGGACTTCCCTACGGGAAATCAATCTGTATACCTCATCCCATTTATACTCAGGCTCAACACCCGAGACATACTGGGTGTCCTCATATATATATTCTACCTATGTAATGACCTCTATTGTTGATTGTTCTTCGACCATAGGGGCCTTCTTTTTCTGCCTTTTGGACATTGTAAGCTCTTCCTTCCATGTATAACATTTTATCATTAAGCAATTCGAATTTGCGAACATTGTGCAGCCATTTATTCATTCTCAAGTGTATTATGACTTGTAATGAGATTAAGAAATAAGCCCTTCAAGCTGAAGAGTTGAGCTAGTATGCAATACTGTGTACTGTGATAATATCTTGTGCAACAAAAGCATGCATGCACAGCTCTATAATGCCTTGAGACTAGGGTGCAATATTTCATGACTTGATTTATGTGAAGCATACATAGTTCTGAACAACCTATCACTGTCGCATGATATCAAGCTTATCAACTATGTTTGGGACAGCATTAAGTCTACACCATTATGTGACATGCCAATTTTCCAGGATGGTAATTCATTGAAGCAAAATATGCACATCATATGCAGAGTGCCATAAAGAGAAAGTAGGCCTAGAAACTAATGCATGTATGCACAACCCAAGCATGCCCTAACTAAAAAAAACTAAATCCCGCGTGATACAGTGAGCCACCATCTCGTAGTGCTGCTTCTCCTATTAAAATAACTTGCAATGCAAATGAATGAAGCTTAAAAGCAAAGGGCCAAATGTAACTTTCCACAATTCAAATATTTCGAAGACACAATTCAAATATTTCAAAGACATGGCGCTATTAAGGGTAAAACAACAATAGTTCGTGCTGCTCGCGGAGAGGTAATTACATTGGTGCGGCTAGAGACTGCGGGCATAAACATTCCTTTTCTGCATACAAGGTTTTCATTCACTCAAGCTATCTTCAAAATGCAATACTACAGCAGCAAAGCCTTAGGTTTTAAAACAGCCGAAAATGACGACTTGCGCGGCGCAGGCAGAGGTTAGGGCTCGAAAATGGGCGAACAAAATAGGGAAACTGATCAACCGAGGAAAATTAACAAACCCTCAGCAAAACCCCCATAGGAACTACTTCCTGGACCTCCTTACTACAGGTGCAGGTGGCATAACGACCTCCTGCACCGTGCCTTCCTCCACTGCGTGCAGGGTGGAACTAAAATGGCCAAGGTAAGCAAATAAAGCACGGGCTCTATTAAAAGAAAATGGCTACCCCCTTTTCTAACCGCAAACAGCTACCCCAACTGGACATTATCTCAATATGCAGGCGGAAAACACAAGAAAACGACTATGGCACCTAGCCGCGGGGAAAAATTCATTATGCGGGCAGGACAGGAAGTGTATCCACAACCCTAGTAATACCCCAAACCCCAGCACATCACCCAATCAAAACCTTGAATAGCACTAGGTAAGGCGGTAACGATCCTACTTGGCAGTAAGGCGCAGCTGGTGAGGCGACAACGGTTGAGCTTCCAACTAACACCTGGACGCAGGTACAAGCACGGAGCTCCACAAAGTTCGCAGGGTCAACAGCACAGAGAATACAATGACAACTCGGGCCCAAAATAACAATAAAAAATCCAAAACCCCCCCGGCCCCCATATATAAACAAAGTCGCACATGCGAGAGATATAAATCGGCTGCGGAACCAAACCTGAGTCGGGCGGCTAGAACCCTAAACTGTCTGCAACGGCGGATGGTCCCCAGCACCAAATCACCCACCACGGCGAATAGAACGCATGAATCACGATGATCGGGCACGGGACAGAAGTGGAACAGGGCGGCGAGAGTCATAGACCTTCCGCAACGGCGGATAGTTCCCAGTGTCAATTCACCCACAACGGTGAATAGAGCACGTAAATGAAAGATCAGGCACTGGCGGGAACCTACATAGGAAGCCAAGAAATGGGACTCCTCCGCAATGGCAGGCGTTCACAAGTTGAACTCCATCCACAACGGCAGAAAACACAAAGCTAACGGGCTCCGATACGTAGCCGAAAGACAAATCAAAGCGCATATCAGAAGATAAGATAAAGTCAAATCCTAACACGGCCCACAACGGCGGATGCCCGAAGTGAAAATATGTTTGCAACGTCAGATAAGGGAGAACTCAACCCTTCCGATGGAGAATAAAAAACCATTTGAAACGTCAAAGAAATGAAACCCACCCGCAACGGCGGGACAATCAAAACCATCCCCGCGGGGAAGAATTGAAAACCACCCGCCGTTGCAGACAATCAAATATACTTAACTCCCATTTCAAAAAGGTTTCGAAAGATATGCAAAAACAACGATGAGCTCGATGAAGGATGGGATTCTTTCAAGCATTGAAGGAGAAAAACAGATTGATGGATATCTATTCGAAAAGTTGTAAAACATTCCAAAAGTCCATAAACCAAAACCAGGAAGAAAAAACCAACTAAATCAAAGTAGGGGAGGGTCCTAAAAATTTTTGAATTTTGGGAAATTGTTGCAGGTGCAACACCACCAAAGAGCCACCCCTCAATGGTGGTGCGATTCTGAGAATCGCGCCACCATTGAGGGGTGACTCTTTGGTGGCCAAGGGAACGGAGCTCTGCTCCCGCCTCCCTCCTCCCTCTACCCATACTGTTAATCCAGATGTATTGCACAATGCCCTGAAGAGTGTAAATCATTTCTAAAAATTGGTGCCTACCAAATTATTAATATCCATTTGTAGACTGTGAAAAAACAACAATTTCCCAACCTTTGCCTTTGGTATCTCTCAATCACGTTTCATTTGCTTGCAAATCTGTCACGGATTCTATGGAATTCTACGAGAATGTTCTTGGATTTCAGCAAGTTAGGAGGCCATATTCATTCAATTTTGAAGGAGGCCATCTAAATGTCTACAGACGATAGTTTGAAGGTATCTCCCAGCTATTTTGCACAATCCAAGACAATTTTGACCCACTGTTTGCGCCCCGTTTGATTTGTCCTATTCAGCGAAACTGCAAGGGATGAGCAAGATTGAAATAGGTTGACAAATTCCATTTTCAAAAATATTTGATTCCATGATTCCATCCCTATGTCATGGGAGCTTCTTTCCTAATAACATTAGACTATAAATACTATAATTTGAGTTTACTGAAACTTTCCATCATTCTAGAATTACACAGGAGGAGGCACTGGGTAGCGTAAGTTTTCCCTTTCTTTCTAAAGCAGTTGACTGAAGCAAGGGAAGACGAATTCCCACGCATTCTCCCTCAACGCGGATTCATCTACATTGACGTGCTCAGATGCATTATGACTGAGCATCCCCATGGGCCCAATCAAGCTACTTGTAACACGAACCCTACCAATGAAAATACAAGACCGTGGACCCTACCCAAAACCAGCAGCTAAGTGCTTTCTTACTTTCCCTTCCTGTGTTCACATTTGGAGAAAAATGTTTCTGGAATTCAAGATCTTGTTTCCGGTTGGAGAAGAAAGTTCTGCTTCATTGGATTTTTTGAGGCTGGAAAAAAAAGGGTCATAAAGTGATTTTGCTGGTCTATGCTAATTGCGGTGGAAAGCTATATAGAAAAGTCAAGGTTCGAACTATCTGTGATTCTACCAACCGCACTCATGAATACCAGATCTTTCTCTTTCAAGTGTGTTCTAAATAACTTTTCGACTGTTTCCATTGGTTGGATGGTTTCTTACATTGCATCTTCTGTTTTAATAAAACCGTTGTAAATTTACGGCTGATGTAAAATTATTTTTGCGCGTGAATCTAAGGTCAAAGTTACATTGTCAACTGGATTAGCTCGGTAGCCTTATCCAGAGCCGAGCAAGTTGCATTGTCAGACTTGGGCAGATATTATATTTATGGATTATCATTAACTATCCCTAACAACAAATCAGGAGGGAGGCGAGAGCAAAGCTCTGCTCCCTTGGCCACCAAAGAGTCGCCCCTCAATGGTGACGTGATTCTGAGAATCACGCCACCATTGAGGGGCGGCTCTTTGGTGGCCAAGGGAGCGGAGCTCCACTCCCACCTCCCTCCTCCCTCCGCCCATACTATTAATCCAGATGTATTGCGCAATGCCCTGAAGAGTGTAAATCATTTATGAAAACCAGTGCCTACCAAATTATTAATTTCTGTTTGTAGACTGTGAAAAAACAACAATTTCCCAACCTTTGCCTTTGGTATCTCTCAATCACGTTTCATTTGTTTGCAAATCTGTCATGGATTCTACAGAATTCTACAAGAATGTTCTTGGATTTCAGCAAGTTAGGAGGCCATCTTCATTCGATTTTGAGGGAGCTTGGTAAGATATTTGGGTCAATATAGTCCTTTACCCAACATTATTGTATGAATATAATATTTCATATATCTTCCGACGGATCTAAAATTTTGTTGATGTCCAGCTTATTCGGTTACGATGTGGGGATTCATCTCTTATAGTGCAGGTCTTGGGATGATCTCCCTAAGAAAACTAAGATCGATCCAAGAGATAACCAAATCACTTTTCAGGTTTAAATAAAGTCCTATAGTCACCTTTGAGAGATTCTTACTATTATTCTAGAAGGATTTGCTTCATTTTAGAGTTGTTGTGATCGTTCTTACTATTTTTTCTCTCACAGTGCCCAGATGTTATTTTAGTGGAAAATAAATTGTAACAAATGGAAAGAAAATATGAAAAATGTGTTGTGGAAGATGAAGGGTTGTACATCGTCCAACTTTTCTTCCATGATCCTGATGGTTACATGCTCGAGATTTGCAACTGTGAGAATTGTCTTGTTATTTTTGTGTCCTCTTATGTGAGGTAAACCTCTATGTAGTTTGCTTCAGCTCAATCTAAGCCAAAGAGGAGCTCCTTAGAAATTGCTAAGTTCAAATGAATGTTCCTGGACCACAAGTTGACATCGTTCATTTAAGTTATTAGCAGATTTCTTATTACACAACTATATTTTGGGAAGTTGTTTATGGTGTTTACTATATTTTGTGACAATAATGAACATGGCATCATGGAAAACAACATAAAAACAAAATTTAAAATATATAATTTTAATAAAAACCTTTTTCTTTGTTCTATTTACTATATTTTGTGACAATAATGAACATGGCATCATGGAAAACAACATAAAAACAAAATTTAAAATATATAATTTTAATAAAAACCTTTTTCTTTGTTCTATTTACTATATTTTGTGATAATAATTACGTCTATTCACAAAAATAAAAGCATTGAATAAGTTAAATTGGCCATTTGGATTCATTGGGTAGATATCTTCGACATGAATAGAGATCATGAAATAAGCTGAATAAATACAATCGTAATAAAAACCATGGATTTGCTCCATTTAGTATATTTTGTGACAATAATGAAGATGGCATCATTGGCAAGAAGCCATTATATCAATTCACAAAAATAATAGCATTGAATAAGTTGAATAGCTCATTTGCATTCATTGGGTAAAAATAATTGGACATGAATAGAGATCATGAAAAAAGTTGAATAAATGGATTGAATAAGTTGAATTGGTTATTTGCATTCATTTATATTGACCTTGTTCAATTTAATGTAGTATCGATGCAAATTTGTTTTAATGCAGTTTTTTTAATTTTAGTGAAACACTTGTCCAGAAGATGTTAAAAGAGCTTCAACCCCTATTAGGAGGGATGTTTGTAGAGGAGCACTTTGGCATATTGAAGACATAGATTACCTAATAGAAGAGGACCTTAATGTCCATGAAGAAATCCAAGCTCAGAAAATTCCAATTTCGATGAAGAATTTGGCTTGCATGATATTGTTGGTTAGTTTCATGTCTTGAAGAAAATGTGAACTTTGACAACTTTTTGATATGATATATTGGTAATGTTTTGACTTTCAGACTTTATTTTAGAAATAAAATTTCTATATATAATGTTTTTAATATGTTATATATATATATATATATATGCTATTGTTTTTCTTGAATTTATGTGAATGGTCATTTTTTGGAAAATAATATAAAATTGTCTCATTTTTATACAAAAGATCTCTCAAAATCCATTAATTATGACTTTCAATGTATTTATTTTCTCTAAATTTTTACAATTTTGTCAATAAAAATGTCTTTTTTTGTCCATAAAAATGTATTATTTTAAATAAAAATTTGCAAAATGTATATGTTTTCATTATAACATGCTTCTAATTGTATGATATTTTGTTAAATTTATAAAAAAAAACTTGAAAATAGAAACTAAAAATATTTTAGGACAAAGATTATTCAAATGCCCCAAAAAATGCCTCAAAATGAAAATGTGTGATACTCGTATCAACCCTTTTTAAAATAAAGGTAATAATAGCTACTAAAATTAGGAGAGAGAAAAATGAGAACTGTGTTGAGTTCTCATTTGATAGTATAAGTGCTTTGAGTAGGTAATTATCTCTTATGCAATTTGTGTGGTAACTGTAACAGCTCTGTTCATCCTTATATCTTTTAGTTGTCATTCCATGAATCTTTGCAACTTGTCTTTTATTGTTATGATTACCGAATTTCATTCCTACACTTCAGTTTCCTAGAATAGCCGAACTCAATCTCTGTATTTGAATTCCTAGATCAATATTTAAATTATGCTTGTGGGTTCCTAGAATAATCAGATTGGATAGGTGAATTAATCATTCAATGATGTGAATAGTATTTTCTTTCATCTCCAATTGTAATTTAGATATGACTTTTATATTTCCATTCTTAGATCAAGGCATAGCAGAAGGTAATTGTGATTGTATTGCCTAGAAGATAATTGGATTAAGTAGATTCTTGGGATGAGCATAGCTGAACAGAGGACAGTATGGTTCAATTATAGTGACTTTGTGTTTAAGCATATACTGTGCATGTTATCCTTGAAATACAAGACTTTCCCGGGTTGTCAATAAATATTGTACACTCTGTATGTTAGTAGTAATCCACTTGCATATTGGGTGCTCGACAACTTGTAAGCGTAAGTATTTGGAAAATCTGAACATAAATCTAAATGTTCTTCTACCTAGCATTGACTATAATTTGTTCATCAAATTTAGATATCTATTACCATAGTAGGTCCTATATACAATTCTAGAGAAAGATAATTTCACACTCTAGGTCTTTTGATACATCATTACTCGTTACCATAGTAATTCATATGTATTAGTCTAAATCATGTATTCCCTTGTTATATAAACCAATAAAAATTAAGTCTAGAGAAATGTCATGTAAAACAAAGAAACTAACGAGTTTCAAACAGAGTAAATTTCCTTTTCTTCCTATGCAATTTCCATTTGAGTAAACAAGAATAAAAAAACTTACTTTGTTATATAAGTAGTATAATTGCTTTGGTTTTAGGGGTTAAAGAGTTCATTGCTTAATGAGCCTAACTGCTCCCAAACTCTTGCATGGTATAAATCTCATTAAGAGATGTTATAAGATAAGATTTATTATCCTATTTACGCAATTTTAGACTATAAAAACTTTACCCATGAACTATGCTAAGCATTTTCTATACTTGAAATCTTACTTGTAAACTTTTTAACTAAGGTTCTAACCTATGTTATGAATAGTCTTTCGGCATAGTATTATTAGTTGTCATAAGGATGTTTGTATCCATATTAAACAAGGTAAAGAGTCTTTTTGCACATACAAATATCATTTAGATGGTCTTCATTGTATAACTAAAATTATTAGTTGAGCGAGGATTATAACTATCATACCTTTTTTAATTTACACTATGGATCCTATGGAAATTAAGATATCAATCGATCTTTTTGAAAGGGTTTATAACCAAGGGTTATGAAAAATCTATTTGTTTTGCAGGCTTCTCCAAGGCTCTTGAAACTATAGAGAAAGACCCATAATTCCAAAACATATTGATCTCCACATATTCAATGGTTATAGGATAGGGTTTTGACTTTTGTAAGTTTACTATAAATTTCTTCAAAACCCTAAAATCTCACGATTAACCTAACATTTTACTGCTGTGGAGGAAGGGCCACAGTATTACAACCTTGTGGCCATTGATGCCTTTGCTTAACTTCTGTGTGAACCCGCCTTCATTACCAAGATTTACCTCTATGTGTAATCACTTCCATTGCCATTGCTTTACCTCTGCACATTTGTCCAAATGGAAACTCTGCCTGAAATAGCAGTGTAGTATCAGTTTTTGGTTCCATAGTGGCATGGCCTTGGCTTTTGACTTGAAAAATATCATCGAGGTTTAGTGATAGAGACTTTGCTTGTTTTTTGGGGCATACTCTTTTTGTGTGTCTAGTTTTTTTGTTCATGCCATCAACTGCACGGTCGAGGTCAAAAGTCTCCAGGTAAGATCGTTTTGTTTATACAATAGATGCAATATTTCATTCTTAGCACTGAAATTTGTTTCAAATAAGATTTAACCTTCTCTAATTTATAGTGAACGTATTTCTACAGGTGTGGCAAGGAGCTGGGTGGCATACACTATGTTAGGAGAAGTTTTCCATGCTACCCAACAACTCGTAAGCCTCGATTCTTGCCTGAGGTTCCTTATGCGGTGGGTGTATGGGGTTTGGTTGTTATAGTTCCAACGAGATGCGACTCTAGTTTTGGTTATAATATATTATGTTTGTTTAGAAGGGCCATGTGGCAATGACTGGAATTTTTTAATGAGAATTTTATGAATGCCCTTGCAGCCAAAACTTGATTTACAGGAATTACTTTGGATAGTCTTTAAAGCCTTGAACTTTATGGGATTTTTAAATGTGTTTTAGATATGGTTTTAAAGATATTTATATTCTTCTTGAGCTTTAAAGCCTTACTATGTTAGATATTTCTGTATTCGGCCATGAACTGAGGTTTTTACGAGGTCGATGCCAGAATATGGGGTTTTCTGTAACGGGTTAAATTTTTGACTTTGTTTAAGTTTAACTTAATAGAAATATTTTATTGTTAAAATATTTGTGTTGATGAATGGATGGTTTAAAAAATTCAGAAGAGGTTTTATTACTATTTAAGTTCATAATTTCTCGATTTTATTTAGAAACAGGAAAGTGTTCAGAATATTTTTTTTAAAACAGAGTTTGAGTTCTTCTCTGTTAGTAGAGATTTGTTTAAAGAAATAAATAAAATATAAGGGTTTGATAATATAATCCAAATTTTTACTATGTAAATGGATTAAGGAATTTTAAAAAGTCTTTTCTTAAATTTTCCTAGTTTATATTTGATAAACAGTTGTAATATTGTTTCAGTGAAATTTTTATTTAATTTTGTGCATTTCTAATATAGATAATTGTATTAGTATAAATGAAGAATTTGTTCTTAATAAAAAATGTGGGTAAAACTGCAATAACCCTAATCTAGAAAAGAGAAAGTAAAAGAATGCTAGTTGACTCTTCTTCTTAGATTTAGGGTTTGTATTTTTATTATTATTTTAATTCTAAACCCTGCATTGTTTTTTTTTAACTATAAAATGGTTATTATTTGATGTTTACCTACAGTGTTAATACAATTTGCTTAGATAATTATACTAAACCTAAATGATTTCTATATTTTATTCACTATTCATGCTTATTTATTTTTTTGTTCTTATAATGTTTAATAACTATGTATGTTTATAATAATTTAAGATTATAGCTAATAATATATTTAGTGTGTAAAAAGGAGCACCATTACACAGAGTGTGTACTCGGTTGTAAAGGATCTTTCTTGAAAAATAGTTTTGTTTATGTTTTTAAGAAATGTATTCTAACTAAGGAAACTTATGAAATAGAAAAAATTTCTTCTCTTCAATCCTATAAGAATTAGTAGAAAGTAAATAAACAAAATCTTGCATTCTTGATTTTATTTATCCATGAGAGTTTAATGTAACCTACTGTACTAGAGTACTACCTTCTTGAAGGTGTGGAAAAATACAGTTAGGTATTTTATCCATCAATAAATTTTAAATTACTCTAATCACTTACTCTAATCCACATCTAATCCAAAATTCATCTACCTTTTAACAATAAGAGGTGTCCTCCAAATAATTCAAATAACAGATGAAGCAAACACATAAACATATTATCTCCTAAATTCATCCCTTCTTGTTCTTAAGCTTGCATAAAGAATTTAGAAAAACATGTAGAACCTGGAAATGTAGTAGAGGATACAACAACTTAAGGATCTTGTTTCTCCCAACTAGCTCATGAAGATAGATGAACTACAAGTCTTAGTACACCCGAGCCTGTCTACTAATCCACCTAGTTGAAAGCACTGGGTAAGAGAACTGGTTTAGAAAACCTTTGCAACTCTACTGAATAATAAGCAATAATCTATTTGGCATGTAGCAGTATTAAATCAGGTTAAATCAGCTGCACTAGTTTAGAACTTCAACACTTTTCACTCAAAAACTTCTGCTAGTCCCCTCCATCGAATTTCTTGTGCACTAATTTCACTTAGAAATTTCACAAGTAAAGAATGGGTAGCCTCAATTGAATTCAATGGGAAGTTTTATTATCATGCCTATGTCTTTTGGGTCATTTTTCACTTAATGGGCCGCCTGCTCTTTTTCCACTTTCTTGGGGAACATGACCACAAAAATAGGGAATTTGCCTCCTGCAACAGCTAGAAGTAGTTTGAGGATGCTGCCAAGTGTCAATGTGCTCTCAACCTAGCCTATTCCACCAAGTGGGTATTAAAACACTCATTTAACATCCTCCTTAACCTGTTGTCTAGTCTTTCATTTATTAAATAATAAAATATTTATCAATTACATGCAATTATCCTTGACCCCCCTTGGTCGTTAATTACAAACTTTAAAATAAAATTATAACATAAAGTCTCCTAAAACATAAAATGTTTTTGCAAATTTGGGGTATGTCACATACACACCCCCTTAAATATAACATTGTCCTCGATGTTATTTTATTCATCATCCTCAGAGTTTCCTTGGAACATAATTGGATATGCTTCTCGCATATGACTATCCAATTCCCAAGTGGCTTCTTCTAGAATAAGGTGTTTCCATTGCACCTTCTCCTATCCAATGGGATGATTCCAAAGAAATATCTCCCTCCTTTCGAGGATACAATCCGGTTCCACCAGAAAATCTCCTTCAAATTCAACCTACACATCATTCCAATTTATAACATGAGTAGCATCATGTACATATTTTTTAATACATAAATATGTAAAACATTATGAACCTTCAAATTTGACAGTCAAGCCAATTGATATGCCACCTATCCCATTATAGACAGTATTTCAAAAGGTCAACAATATCGGGGTGCCAACTTAGCACAACTTCCTAATTTCAAAGAAATATTTTTAGCCCTTACGTTTATAAAGACATGTTCTCCCACCTGGAACTCTTTCTGAGTTCGTTTAAGACCTGCTTGACTTTTTTGTTTGTATTGCACAACTTTTAAGTTACCTTGCACCTGTTTTACAATTAATTCCATCTCCTTTAGTAGTTTAGGTCCTAGTACTAACCTGTCAACTGGGTTACTCCATGAGATGGGGGTATTGCACTTTCTACCATGCAAAATTTCAAATGGGTTGTATCTTGTTGAAGGTTGGTAGTGATTGTTGTAAGCAAACTCTACCAAGTGTAAGTAATCTTCCCATTTACCTAGATGTTACTTAAAATACATTCTGAGCATATCTTCCAACACTTGATTCACCCTTTCAGTCTGTCCATCCCTCTAGGGATGAAAAGAGGTACTGGAATTTAAAGTAGTGTTCATGCCTTTAAATAAAGACTTCTAGAAATTTCCCATAAACTTAGGGTCTGTGTCTGAAATTATAACTTTTGGTATCCCATGTAAATGAAATATTTGTTTCATGAATATATTAGCAATATTAGCATCCTTGTAGGTGGTTTTTATAGTTATAAAATGAGCTAATTTACTAAGTTTATCAACAACTACCATTATTGAATCATTAAGATTCTGATTTCTAGGTAGATCTATAATAAAATAAAGACCAATTATTTCCCACTTCCAACTAGGGATAGGTAATGGCTATAGTAAACTAGCGGGGTGTTGGTGTTCAATCTTAACTTGTTGACACTCAAAACACTTGGCAATGTATTCTTCCAGTACATTCTTCATGTTTGGCCAAAAATAATCCTTCCATAACATGATTATAGTCTTCTGATAACCAGGATTTCCTAAGTAAGGAGTCTTATGAATTTCATTTAAAATTGGTAGCTTAATATTAATTACATTAGGTATATAAAACCTATATTTATATAGTATTAAACCCTTTTCATTTAGACTATACCGTGTACTTAAACTTTTAGTTAATTTTTTTGTTACTTTTACTTGTAATTTTTGATAATTTTCATCCAATTTTACTCCTTCCTCTAGTTGTTCTTGTAAATCTGTTTTATAAGTGTTGAATGCTGCTACAAAATTCAGCCTTTCATTTCTACTTACAGCATCAACAACCTTATTTTATTTTCCCTTAATATTTTGGATCTCAAAATTGTACTCACTAAAGAAAGCTAGCCATCTAGCTTGCCTTGCATTTAAGTTAGGTTGATCGAACAAATATTTAATCCGTTATTATCTGTCATTAACATAAATTTTCTTCCGATTAAGTGATGGCGCCACATATTCAAAGCATGTATGATGGAAACCAATTCTAAATCATAGGTTGCATAGTTTTTCTCATGAATTTTAAGCTTCCTAGACCAGTACACAATTACGTGTCCTTCTTGAGTTAATACCCCACCTAGACCATCGTTGCATGCGTCAGTGCATACTACAAAGTCTTTATTAGGATCAACAATTCTTAAGACTGGTGCACTAGTTAATAATGTTTTTAACTTTTTAAAAAAAAATTCACACTTTTGATTCCACTCGAATTTCTTCCCTTTCTTCTATAAAGATGTTATGGAATTGGAGATTCTTGAGAACTCCTCAATTAATCTTTGATAGTAGCCTCTAATCCCCGTAAATGATTGCATGTTAGTCACATCCTTTGGTACTGGCCATTCTTCAATTTCTTTTATTTTTTCTAGATCAGCTGAGATCCCTTATTTAGTTACTACATGGTCCAAGTACTGTATTTTATCCTTAAAGAAATTGCACTTACTAAATTTAGCATAAAGTTGATGTTCTCTCAATTCTTGTAAAATAATTTTTAAGTGCTCCTTGTGTTCTTCCTTAGAATTAGAATAAATTATAATATCGTCAATGAATACCACCATGAATTTATCAAGGTACTTATGCAATAAATTATTCATTAAGCACATGAAGACAGCCGAGTCATTAATAAGCCCAAATGGCATAAAAACAAACTCATAGTGACCATATCTGGTCCTTAAAGCTGTTTTAAAAATGCTGTCATCTTTGATTCGGACCTGCTGATAACCATATTGTAAATAAATATTTGAAAATATAGTTTCTCCATGCAGCTAATCAAACATATCATCTATGTAGGGAAACAGGTATTTATGCTTAATGATCATTTTATTAAGTTGACGGTAGTCAATGCATAAGCATAGAGTATCGTCCTTCTTTTAAACAAAAATAACAGGTGCTCCCTAAGGAGACACACTGGGTCTTATATACTTTTTATCAATAAGTTCCTTTAACTATGATTTTAATTCATTTAGTTCCAATATATTCATCTAATATGGGGCCTTTGAGCTGGGCACTACACCAGGTACCAACTCAATAGTGAAGTCTAACTCCCTTTTGAGAGGCAATCCTAGGATTTATTCTAGAAATACATCCGAATACCCCCTTAGAATTGGAATATATTCCATATTTAAATTATCTTCATTATTAATATATTCTTCCTTAATTACAGTTACAACAAATGCTTAACAACCCTTCTGAACAGCTCTCTTTAATTGCAAAGAAGATATTTGTCTTATAGCTGTTTTCCTAGGGTTTCATGTTATGGTTACTCTTTCTCCATGATTATTTACGCAAGTAAAAGTTTTATCGAAACAGTTCAAAACTACACTATGATGTTCTAACCAGTCCATACCAATTGACATGTCATAAAATCCTAAAGAAAGTACATTAATCTTCACATAGATTTCAAACTGATCCATACTTATAGTGCAATCTTTTAAAAAACTAATCACTTTTCTTTTTGCTCCAGTAGCTAGTTGAACTAACCACGAATTTGAAAACTTTTCTACTTATAACTTGCATTTTTCTACTAAATTAGGAGAAATATAACTCATGCTAGTGCCTGGGTCAATTAAGATAGAAATATGTGTTTGATTCAACTTACCTTCTACTTCTACGATGGAAGTCTGATAATCTGCTTGCCTGTTTTCAAGGCCTCGTTGATCCCAGGAATTGTCCTTGCTAAGTCACCAACAATCATCTCCTCCTGCACCATATTCAATTGCTGTGATTATTAGTAGATTCTTTATTTCTAGGGCCATTATAGTTTAACTGTGAATTACCTTTATTTCAATGGAAATTCTTATTAGTAAAATTGCATGTGTTATTATTCCTAAAATTGTGGTTAGGTGCAAAACCCTTCTTCTTCTGTTCAAAATTATTAGACCTCTTAGCCTTCCAGTTTGACATGCTTTCCTTTTTGTGGTTCTGCTCATAGAAAAAAATTGCCTTTCACATAGCCTCCTCAAGCGTTTTTGGATTATCATATTCAATTCTGTCTTTAATGTGAAAAGGTAAACAACTTAGAAACTGTTGTACCTTAGTATTTTCATCCACAATGTAAGGCACGTAACATAGCAAACTTAAAACATTGTTGTTTAACTCTTTCATGTTCATAGTTCCTAGCTTCATTTCATAAAATTCCTTAGGTCTCTCTTCATCGTACTATTCCGACAAAAAAATATTTTTAAAGTATTTATTAAAGGTACTCTATCTAATGTTATTTTCCCTAATACCTTTTACTCATTTTAAATTTTTCCACCAAATGTCTGCCTTCCCAGTTGAGTTGTAAATGGACATCCTTGATTTTAACTTATTGGAGTAATTATAGATTTGGAAATACTTCTTCATTCCAGACATCCATGATTCAGCTTCCTCTCCTTTATTAGTTTCACCGTTGAAAGTGGATGGTTTTATCTTTTTAATTTCTCCTGAAATTTCTTCATAAGGCTTAAATTTTGTTTTTATTAAACTATAATTATCTTCACTATTATCACTAGCGTACTAACGATTCTTCGTGTGTGAGTCACCATAAATATTTTTTTACTATTTAGAGTTTTTAATTTTGTGTTGGTAGGATGTATTTTTAGATCCTATCTGTTTATCTTTTTCTTCACTCTGAAAGTTTTCCATTAGTATCTGGTTCAACTATTCTTGAGCTCTGAGAAATCTTTCATTTTCTTTTTAATTGTTTCCATCTTAGATCTTAATTCTTTAACAGTTTGTAATCATTCTGAAGAATTTCTAGTTATTTCTTCCTAAACTGGTTCTCTTCTAGAATTAGTTTGTTCATTAAATGGGGAATCCTCATCTGCATATTTTTCGAGTCTTTCCATACGTGCAGCTCTCACTCATAAAACGTTTCTGGTAATAACATTTCAAAAAGAAAAATAATAATCAGTATGCATGCATTTAATTTATTGTTTGTTTATGTAGGTTGAGCCCCTTTTAGGACTAGTGTCTGAATGTGGGCTATGATACCACATGTGATACTCCAAAAATTCATTAAAATTTAAAATTTTTCCTATAGCAATAAATGTTTACAATTGTCATACAAGCGAGACATTTAACCGTTAACAGCTAACATATTAAGGTCTTAACTAGAACTAACTAATTCCTTACTAAATTCTGTATTTGCATACTTAATTGTTTGTTTTATAAATCGGTATTAAAAGTTGATTTAGCAGATGATAATCTCAGGTACCATGAGCTGAAACATCTGTTTCTTACTATGTACTAAAGTTTGTTTTACTATTTGTAAACATGAAGGAACTTTCGTTCATGTCCGAGGCTTACTTATATTTTTAGCTATTGCAGTGAAGTGATGCTTCTTTTACAGGTATTTTTACAGGTAAGATGTTTTATAACCAATTTCTGGATTGAGATTAATTATCTCAACTAGCATAAATAAAAAAATGCTAGTATAATTGTTTAATTTATAGTTTTGATCAAAATAAAGAAGGTATCGTCGAAACTATATATTTAATTTTTATTTCATTACTTGTAAGCATAAGTATTTGGAAAATCCGAACATAAATCTAGATGCTCTTCTACCTAGCCTCGACTATGATTTGTTCATCATATTTTTAGTTATCTATTACCATACTAGGTCCTATAAACAATTCTAAAGAAAGATAATTTTGCACTCTAGGACTTTTGATACATCATTACTCGTTACCATAGTAATTCATAAGTATTAGTCTAAATCATGTATTCCCTTATTATATAAACCAGTAAAAATTAAGTCTAGAGAAATGTCATTGTAAAACAAAGAAACTAACGAGTTTCAAACAGAGTAAATTTCCTTTTCTGCCTATGCAATTTCCATTTGAGTAAACAAGAAGGAAAAACCTTCCTTTGTTATATAAGTAGTATAACTACTTTGGTTTTAGGGGTTAAAGAGTTCATTTCTTAATGAACCTAACTACTCCCAAACTCTTGCATGGTTTAAATCTCATTAAGAGATGTTATTAGATAATATTTATTATCCTATTTATGCAATTTTAAACTATAAAAACTTTACCCATGAACTATGCTAAGCATTTTCTATACTCGAAATCTTACTTGTAAACTTTTTAACTAAGGTTCTAACCTATGTTACAAATAGTCTTTCTGCATAGTCTTATTATTTGTCATAAGGATGTTTGTATCCATATTGAGCAAGGTTAAGAGTCTTTTTGTAGATACAACTATCATTTATATGGTCTTCATTCTGTAACTAAAATTCTGATTTGAGCGAGGGTTATAACTATCTTACCTTTTTAATTTACACTCTGCATCCTATGGAAATTAAGATATCAATCAATTTTTTTGAAAGGGTTGATAACCAAGGCTTATGAAAAATCAATTTGTTTTGCAGGCTGCTCCAAGGCTCTTGAAACTATAGAGAAATACCCATAATTCAAAAACATATTGATCTCAATGTGGCCAATGATTGTAGGATAGGGTGTTGACTTTTGTAAGTTTACTATAAATGTCTTGAAAACCCTAAAATCCCGTGATTAACCTACCTTTTTATTTCTGTGGAAGAAGAGCCACACAATTATGGCCTTGTGACCATTGATGCCTTTGCTTAACCTCTGTGTGAACTGACCTTTGTTTCCAAGCTTTACCTATGCATGTAATGGCCTCCATTGTTATTACTTTACCTTTGCATGTTTCTCCAAATGGAAAATCTGCTTGAAATGGCAGTGTAGGCTTGGTTTTTGGTTCCATAGTGGTGTGGCCTTGGATTTTGACTTGAACAATCTCATCGAGGTTTAGTGACAATAGATTTTCTCATTTTCTCAGGAATACTCTTTTTGTGTGGGTAGGTTTTCTGTTCATGCCATCAAGTACATGGTTGAGGTCAAAACTCTCCAGGTAATATCATTTTGTTTATACAATAGACGCAAGATTTTATTCTTAGCACTGGAATTTCTTTCAAATAAGATTTAACCTTCTCTAATTTATAGTGTAGGTGTTTATATAAGTGTGACAAGGAGATGGGTGTCATACATTGTGTTAGTGGAAGTTCTCCACACTTCCTAACAATCGGTAAGCATCAGTTCTTTCCTGAGGTTCCTTCTTCGATGAATGTATGTGGTTTGGTTGTTACAGTTCCACTGAGATGCGACTCCAGTTTTGGTTATAATATATTATGTTTGTTTAGAAAGGCCATGTGGCCATGGATGGAATGTTTCAATGAGAATTATAGGAATGCACTTTCCTGCGTAACTTGATTTACAGGAATTATTTTGGACATGATTTAAAGTCAGGACCTCTGTGGGATTTTTAAATGTGTTTTAGATAGGGTTTTAAATATCTTTATATTATGCTTAAGCTTTAAAGCCTTACTATGTTAGATATTCCTGTATTCGGCCATGAACTGAGGTTTTTATGAGGTCGGCAGGGTTTCCTGTAATGGGTTAAATTTTCAATTTTGTTTAAGTTTAACTCAATAGAAATATTTTACTGTTAAAATATTTGTGTTGATGAATTGATGGTTTAAAAAATTTAGAAGAGGTTTTATTACTTTTTAAGTTCATAGTTTCTCGATTTTATTAGGAAAGAGGAAAATTTTCAGGATATTGGTTTTAAAATAGAGTGTGATTTATTCTCTATTAGTAGAGACTTTTTTTAAGAAATAAATAAAATATAAGGGTCCGATAATACAACCCAAAGTTTTTTGTGTAAATCGATTAAGGAATTTTTAAAAAGTGTTTTTTAAAATTGCCTTCCTTTATATTAGATAAACATTTTTAATATTGTTTCTGTGAAATTTTTATTTAATTTTGTGGATTTATAATATAGATAATTGTATTAGTATAAATGAAGAATTTTTTCTTAAGAAAAATTGTGGGTAAAACTACAATAAACCTAATCTAGAAAAGAGAAAGTAAAAGAATTCTAGTTGACATTTCTTCTTAGATTTAGCGTTTGTGTTTTTTTATTTTAATTCTAAACCTTGCATTGTTTTTGTTAACTATAAAATGGTTATTATTTGATGTTTACCTACAGTATTAATACAATTTTCTTAGATAATTATGCTAAACCTAAATGATTTCTATATTTCATTTTTACACTTTATTAAGTATTCTTGCTTATTTATTTTTATGTTCTTATAATGTTTAATAACTGTGTATGTTTATAATAATTTAAGATTATAGCTAAAAATTTGTTTACTGTGTAAAAAGGAGGACCATTACACAGATTACACAGACCGTGTACTGGTTTGTAAAGGATCTTTCTTGAAAAATAGTTTTGTTTATGTTTTTAAGAAAAGTATTCTAAGTAAGGAAACTTTGGAAATAGAAAAAATTTCTTCTCTTCAATCCTATAAGAATCAATAGAAAGTAAATAAACAAAATCCTGCATTCTTGATTTTATTTATCCATAACCGTTTAATCTAACCTACTGTACTAGAGTACTACCTTCTTGAAGGTGTGGAAAAATACAGTTAGATATTTTATCCATCAGTAAATTTGAAATTACTCTAATAATTTAATCTAATCCACATCTAATCCAAAATTCATGTACCTTTTCACAGTAACATCTTTCCTCCAAATAATTCAAATAACATATGAAGCAAACACATAAACATATTATCTCCTAAATTCATCCCTTCTTGTTCTTAAGCTTGCATAAAGAATTTAGAAAAACATGTAGAACTGGTTTAGAAAAACTCTACAACTCTACTGAATAATCAGCAGTCATCTGTTCTGCATGTAGCAGTATGAAATTAGCTTCAATAAGCTCCACGAGTTCATAACTTCAGCACTTTTCACTCAAAAACTTCTGCTAGTCCCCTCCATCAAATTTCTTGTGCACTAATTTCACTCAAAAATTTCACAAGTAAAGAATGAGCATCCTCAGCTGAATTCAATGGGAAGTTTTATTAGCATACCTAGGTCTTTTGGGTTTGTTTTCACTTAATGAGACACCTACTCTTGTTCCACTTTCTTAGGGAACATGACCATAAAAATAGGGAAGTTTCCTCCTGCAACAACTAGAAGTAGTTTGAGGATGTTCCTGAGTGTCAATATGCTCCCAACCCAACCTATTCCACCAAGTGTCTAGTAAAACACTCATTTAATAGTCTCCTTAAGCTGTTGTCTCATATTTCATTTATTTAATAATAAAATATTCAGCAATTACATGCAATTATTCTTGACCCCACTTCATCATTAATTACAAACTTTAAAATAAAATTATAACAAAAGGTCTCCTAAAACTTAAAATGTTTTTGCAAATTTGGGGTATGTGACATACACACCCCCTTAAATATAACATCGTCCTTGATGTTATTTTATTCATCATCCTCATAGTTTCCTTGGAACATAATTGGATATGATTCCCGCATATGAATCTCCAATTCCCAAGTGGATTCTTCTGGATTAAGGTGCTTCCATTGCACCTTCACCTTTATAATGGTGTGATTCTGAAGCAAGATCTCCCTCCTTTTGATGATACAATTTGGTTCCACCAAAAAATCTCCTTCAGGTTCCACATACACATCATTCCAATTTATAACATGAGTAACATCATGTACATATTTTTTTAATACAGAAATATGAAAAATATTATGAACCTTCAAATTTGGCGGTAAAGTTAGGTGATATGCCACCTGTCCCATTCTGGACAGTATTTCAAAAATTCCACAATATCGGGGTGCCAACTTAGCACAACTTCCTAATTTCAAAGAACTCTTTTTAGGCCTTACCTTTATAAAGACATGTTCTCCCACCTGGAACTCTTTCTGAGTTCGTTTAAGATCTGCTTGAATTTTCTGTTTATCTTGTGCAACTTTTAAGTTACCTTGCACATGTTTTACAATTAACTCCATCTCCTTTAGTAGTTCAGGTCCTAGTACTAACCTGTCAACTGGGGTACTCCACAAGATGGGGGTATTGTACTTTCTACCATACAAATTTTCAAATGGGTTGTATCTTGCTAAAGCTTAGTAGTGATTGTTGTAAGAAAACTCTACCAAGTGTAAGTAATCTTGGCATTTACCTAGATGTTCCTTAACATACATTCTGAGCATATATTCCAACACTTGATTCACCCTTTCAGTTCGTCCATCCATCTAAGGATGAAAAGAGGTACTAAAATTTAAATTAGTGTTCAAGCCTTTAAATAAAGACTTCCAGAAATTTCCTGTAAACTTAGGGTCTCTGTCTGAAATTATAACTTTTAGTATCCCATTGAAATGAAATATGTGTTTCATGAATATCTCAATAATATTAGAAGCCTTGTAGGTCGCCTTTACAGGTATAAAATGAGTTTCTTTACTAAGTTTATCAATGACTATCATTCTCGAATCATTCAGATTCCAATTTCTAGTTAGACTTATAATAAAATCAAGACTGATTATTTCCCACTTCCAACTAAGGATAGCTAATGGCTGTAGTAAATCAGCTAGATGCTGGTGTTCAATCTTAACTTTTTGACATTAAAAACACTTGGCAATGTATTCTCCTAGTTCATTCTTCATGTTTCGCCAAAAATAATCCTTATGTAACATGCTTATAGTCTTATGATAACCAGGATGTCCTGAGTAAGGAGTTTTATGAATTTCATTTAAAATCAGTAGCTTAATCTTAGGTACATTAGGTATCTACAACCTATTTTTATATTCATTCTTAACTTGCTGACATTCAAAACACTTGGCAATGTATTCTCCCAGTTCATTCTTCATGTTTGGCCAAAAAAATCCTTATGTAACATGGTTATAGTCTTATGATAACCAGGATGTCCTGAGTAAGGAGTCTTATGAATTTCATTTAAAATCAGTAGCTTAGTGTTAGGTACATTAGGTATATACAACCTATTTTTATATAGCATTAATCCATTTTCATTTAGACTATACGCTGTACTTAAACTTTCAGTTAAATTTTCTATTACTTTTGCTTGTAGTTTTTGATCATTTTCATCCAATTTTACTCCTTCCTCTAGTTATTCTTCTAAATCTGTTTTATAAGTGCTGAATGCTGCTACAAAATTTGGCCTTGCATTTCTACTTAGAGCATCAGTAACCTTATTGTTTTTTCCCTTAATATGTTGGATCTCGAAATCGTACTCTCTAAGGAAAGCTATCCATCTATATTTCCTTGCATTTAAGTTAGGTTGATCCAACAAATATTTTAATCCCTTATTATCTATAATTAACATAAATTTTCTTCCGATTAAGTGATGGCGCCAAATATTCAAAGCATGTATGAAGACAACCAATTCTAAATCACAGGTTTCACAATTTGTTTGATGAATTTTAAGCTTCCTAGACTCGTATGCAATTATGTGTCCTTCTTGAGTTAAGACCCCACCTAGACCATCATTGCATGCGTCAGTGCATACTACAAAGTATTTATTAGAATCAATAATGGTTAATTTTGGTGCAGTAGTTAATAATGTTTTTAACTTTTTAAAACTTTCTTCACACTTTTGATTCCACTCGAAATTCTTCCCTTTCTTCTGTAAAGAACTTATGGGATTGGCGATTCTTGAGAACCCTTCAATGAATCTTCAATAGTAGCCTATAATCCCCATAAATGACTGCACGTTAGTCACATCCTTTGGAATTGGCCATTATTCAATTGATTTTATCTTTTCTGGATAAATTGAGATCCCTTCTTTGGTTACTACATGGACCAAGTACTATATTTTATCCTTAAAGAAATCACACTTACTAAATTTATCATAAATCTCATGTTCTCTCAATTCTTGTAAAACAACTTTTAAGTGCTCATCGTGTTCTTCCTTAGACTTAGAATAAATTCGAATGTCATCAATGAATACCACCATGAATTTATCAAAGTACTTATGCAATACGTTATTCATTAAGCACATGAAGACAGCTGGGGAATTAGTAATCCCAAATGGCATAAAAAAAAACTCAAAGTGACCATATCTAGTCCTAAAAGTTGTTTTAAAAATGCCCTCATCTTTCACTCAGACCTGGTGATAACCCGATCGTAAATCAATCTTTAAAAATACGGTTTCTCCATGCAGCTAATCAAACAGATCATCTATGTGGGGAAACGAGTATCTATTCTTAATGGCCATTTTATTAAGTTGACGGTATTCAATGCATAAGCGTAGAGTACTGTCCTTCTTTTTAACAAAAATAACAGGTGCTCCCCAAGGAGACACGCTGGGTCTTATATATTATTTATCAATAAGTTCCTTTAACTGTGATTTTAAGGCATTTAGTTCCAATATATTCATCCAATAAGGGGCCTTTGAGATGGGAACTGCACCAGGTACCAACTCAATAGTGAATTCTAACTCCATTTTCGAAGGCAACCATGAGATTTCTTCCAGAAATACATCCAAATAACCCCTTAGGATTGGAATATCTTCCAGTTTTAATTTATCTTCATTTTTAATATATTCTTCGTTAATTACAGTTACAGCAAAGGCTTTATAACCCTTTCGATCAGCTCTCTTTAATTGTAAAGTAGACATTTGTCTAATAATTTTTTTCCTAGGGATTCTTGTTATGGTTGTTGTTTCTCCTTCATTATTTATGCAAGTAAAAGTTTTATCGAAATAGTTAAAAATTACTCTATGATTTTCTTGTTAAATTTTCATATGCTTAGCTAAGACATCGGTATTTCATTTCATTTTCATGACAAAAGCATATAAACAGGATCACTGAAAGATAGACAAGCACAACCATAAAAAAAAGGAACACAAAGTTTTATCCTGGGAAAAACCTAAAGGGAAAAAACCCAGCAAAAGCTTCCTCAATATAGATGCCCCAAAAATATAAAAGAGAAAACCAGCAAGGAGATCAAATCCTGATCCTCCTCCTTCTCCAGCTACTTCTCTTCTTCACTAATGCGCTACACAAGTGAGAGTGTTTGTGTCTCAAATGAGGAGCACTACACCTCTATTTATATTCATCCGTTCACTGAATTTAACTCATTTGACATGTAGGCTTGAGTTAAATCATGTAGGCTCAAGTTACACATGTAGGCTCAAGTAACCACACTGGGGAGCTGATGACCCACCTTTACAATTAGAGGGGACTACCTCATGACTCTTATTAGTTCTTCCAATTAGGAGCATCAGGGTACAATGTAATACAAGTGGTTCTCCCAGTAGGACCATCGGGGACCACAAAAATATACATATAGAATATTCTTTGAAGTTACAATATTTCAACACTCCCCCTTAACGAGAAGGATATTCTACAGCAACATCAACAACAACAAGAGTAGAGATAGGGGACATCATCAACATCAGCAGGGTAACACATCTATAAATCATTGGAAGTTGTTCAACATCATGTAGTCTTCATCTTTAATCTTCAGTATTCATCATCAGCAACATCTTTAGTCTTTGATCAGCAACATCTTCATCATTTTGATCTTTCAATTAGCAACGACATCTTCAGCACTTGGACCTTTCGATCAGCAACATCTTCAGCACTTTGACTATTCGATCAGCAACAACATCTTTAGCATTTTGACCTTTCAATCAGCAACATCTTCAGCACTTTGAATTTTCGATCAGCAACAACATCTTCAGCATTTTGTCCTTTCGATTAGGAACATCTTCAGCATTTTGACTTTTCGATCAGCAACAACATCTTCAGCACCTTCACCTTTTGATCAGCAGCAACATCTTCAGTACTTTGATCTCTCGATCAGCAATATCATCTTCAGCACCTTCACCTTTTGATCAGCAGCAACATCTTCAGTACTTTGATCTCTCGATCAGCAATATCATCTTCAACACTTTGCCCTTTCGATCAACAGCAACATCATCATCATCATATTCTGATCTGTCGATCATAATCATCATCACATTCTGATCTTTCGATCAGAAACATCATCATCATACTTTGATCTTTCGATCAGAAACATCATCATCATACTCTGATCTTTCGATCAGAAACATCATCAACATACTCTGATCTTTTGATCAAAAACATCATCATCATACTCTAATCTTTCGATCAAAAACATCATAATCATAGTGCGTCATCATCATACTCTGATCTTTAGATGAGTACGTCGTCATCATCATACTCTGATCTTTTGATCAGTACGTTGTCGTCATCATCAGAAACAACCTGCAATCCACAACTCAAAGACAAAAAGTCTTTGGATCATTTTTGGACTTAAAGTCCAGGTATGATACAATCCCACCACATTCTTGACAACCAAAGTTACCAGATTTATTACGGAGAATCAGTCCCTATCACTTTAGGACTAAGTCCAAGGACGATGCAATCCTATCACATTCTCGAGGACCGAAGCCACTGGATTCATTACGGGAGAATCAGTCCCTATCACTTTAGGACTATGTCCAAGGACGATGCAATCCTACCACATTCTTGAGGACCGAAGCCACTGAATTGATTACGGGAGAATCAGTCCCTATCTCTTTAGGACTATGTCCAAGGATGATGCAATCCTACCACATTCTCAAGGATCGAAGCCACTGGATTGATTACAGGAGAATCAGTGCCTATCACTTTAGGACTATGTCCAAGAATGATGCAATCCTACCACATTCTCAAGGACCGAAGCCACCGGATTGATTACGGGAGAATCAGTCCCTATCACTTTAGGATGATGTCCAAGGATGATGCAATCCCTCTTCATTATTGAAGACCGAGGTCTCCGGATCTATTATGGAAAGATGTCTCAGGATGATACAATCCCTCTTCATTCTCAAAGACTAAGGTCTTTGGATCACTTTAGGGCAAGTTCCCAGGGATGATACAATCCCACCACGTTCTCCAGGACCGAGGTCACCGGATCTATTATGGACAGATGTCCCGGGATGATACAATCCCTCTTCATTCTCAAGGACCGAGGTCTCTGGAGCACTTTATGGAAAATGTCCAGGGATGATACAATCCCACTGTAACATCACTACTCCCCCTTTCGAGGAAGGCCTTTCCGAACAACACCAAGCTTGTCTTGAAAGTGTTCGAACTCTACTTGAAATAGAGGCTTCGTCAGTACATCATCATCCAAACCATCATCATCTACATATTCAGTATCTGAATACTGATCTATCACCATCTGTATCTCCAGTATGTTAATACTAAAAGCATCATCATCTATATCTTCAATATAGAAATACTAAAGCATCATCATCTCTATATTTAGTATAGAAATACGGAATCACAATAATCTATATCTACAGTATGTAAATACTAAAATATCATCTATATCTTGAGTATGGGAATACTGAAATCATCGTCATCTATATATTTAGTATGGGAATACTGAAACATCATCATCTCTATATTCAGTATAGAAATACTAAATCACCATCATCTGTATCTACAGTATCATCATCTTCATCTTATCTTGTATGTAGAAATACCATATTTCTACGTGTTATGTCAGAACAAAGGGTTCTTTGTCATCACAACTGTGGTTATCACATAGAATCATTGTTGTGTCCATCTTCAGGTCAAAGAGACCTGATATCAGCTTCTGAAGCCATATGGCTTCACAACTTAGTAGAGCAATCTACTATGTATTCTGCTTCAACTATGCTAAGAGAAACATTGGACTGTTTCTTGCTAAACCATGAACTCATAGCAGACCTCAAACAAAAAGCATATACCTGATGTGATTTTCTTGTCTGAGATACTTCCAGCCCAATCTCCATCTGTGTAGCCATACAATCTATACTCATGGCTACCATCATAGTATAGACCAAAGTCTATAGTCCCTTTCAGATATCTCATCACATGTTTTGCAGCTACTAGGTGAACCCGTCTTGGTTGAACAAGATATTGACTTAAGGTGTTCACAGCGAAACAAATTTCTGGTCTGGTATTTGTTAAGTACATCAATGACCCAATGATTTTTCTATAGTGATTCACATCCACTAACTCTAATGAGTCATCAGCTAACAGCTTCAGGTTGGAGTCCATGGGTGTGGCCATGACTTTGCATTTCAACATATTGAATCTCTTCAATATCTCTACCACATACTTTCCCTAGTTGAGAAATATTCCTTTTGAACTTTTCCATACTTCCAGACCTAGGAAATAATGCATTAACCTAAGGTCTTTCATCTCAAATTCTTCTACTAGTTTCTTCTTTCTTTTCATGATCCGTTTCTCATTCCCTGTCAAGAATAAGTCATCCACATATAGTAATAGAATGACAGTTACATCTTATAAAACCTTGTAGGAAATTTTAGGATCGACTTTACTCTTGGCAAAGCCCATGCTCATCAGGAAACTATCTATTCTTCCATACCAAGCTCTGGGAGCTTGCTTCAGGCCATAGAGGGCCTTCTTCAACTTCCATACTTGATTCCTTCTGTCTTCAACTTCAAATCCTTGTGACTATTCAATGTAAAACTCTTCCTCAATCATACCATTAAGGAAGGCTTGTCTTTACTTCATCATGGAAGAAACTACCATGATAGTTTTGAAGGAAGTGTACCTTGCTTCCTGGAGTAAGTGTCTCTTCAGAATTAATTCCCTCTTTCCGATAGAAACCCCTAGCCACAACTCTTACCTTACTTCTACTAGCAACATATCTTATCTTGCAAATCCATTTGGAAGATACCACATTCTTGATTTTTGGTTTAAGTACTATATCCCAAACATCATTCTAGTATCATAACATCTTCTATGAGTTTGTCTTCTCAGGTCATCAACATATCCTAGTATTTTGCATTCAACCTTGAAGGTTGGAACCCACTTTACTCTTGGTAAAGTCTCGATCCATCACAAAGCTATCCAACACGTCGTACCATGTCGAACTCGGATATAATTTTCTGTAGTCACTCCCCCTGAAGTGGAGTATCATCTTCCCTCTTCATTCTGTACAGGTGGTTTTATGCTTGATATATACTGGTCAATAGAGTATGTCATGTCATAGTCTATTCTTTCTGGGGAGAATCATGAACCTTGCTTTGTACACTCGTTTCATCATATCGTATACATCATTCCCCATGATCAACTATTATTCTTTGATCATAGCTTCTTTCATAGCATTCTTTTCTTCATCTTGAGTTATCTCTTGAACCCATGGTGGTCTTCATCCTTCAAGGTGGATCTACCACTCTCTGAAGATCTTTCTTCCGTCATGGTGTCTCTCACCCTGGGAGCTTCAGATTCATGTTTATTGGAGTGAATCTTGAATTGTCATCACTTGTTCTTCGGAACAAGTCTCATCCTTCTTTTCTTGTAGGAGGTTGTTCATTACCTTTCCTACAATTCAAATGCACCAGTTGCATGGTTAGAACTATTTCATAAAACATATGTATAATGACAAATTCTTATGTATCATGCAACTGTTTAGTCAATACAACATTCATCCATATCTCACATAAACTTTCTAGATGCCTTCATTATCCACCATGACATTATTGAGATTGTGCACTAATCCAATATGTCAACAAAGAGGTTTGATAAGTAGCAATGGAGAGTTGTATAGCACCATGAGCTACTTACCCATCACATGCATATTAGTAGTATACCGTCATTAATGCAAACAATCTATCATGCATAACACATCAACTGAATATAATCAAATGTATAACACAACAATATCATGAAATGACAATTGAATATTTATCTTTATTTGTTTCGTGGGTATACTCCTTCTTGAGTCTTCAGCTTCATCGTCTTCTTCATTCATGACAGGATCGTTTCTTATCCAAATGTTGAGGTGGATAAGAAGTTCTTCAAGATTTGAGATCTTCATATTCCTCATTGATTGAGGGATCTTCTTTGGAAGATGAGAGCTTGATCTTCAGAGATGAGCTTCTTCTTCTTCCCAAATTCTGCTGAAAGTAATCACTTCCTTATGGAACACATTCCTTGAATGAATGAATTACATGATCCTGGGAGGCCATTCAAGGTGGCCATCACCACTTCTGCATTCTTCACTTCTTCTTTCCCCGCTTGAAGTTGTTCTTTGATTTGAGAGATCCTTATGACTGAATGGTCTCTGCATTCTGGATCTTCACATTCTTCAGCTGGTTTCTTAAGGTCATATTCTGATCTATGTTCTTCCCTTCAAATAGCTTGGTCAAGGGATCAAACCTCATCAATTTCTTTAGGTAAGACACTTGTAGTACAAGTTGATTTGTGGCTGAATCATCAATGATATTCTGGGCTTTGACCAAGTTCTTCTTGTGAAAGGCTTCTAGCCTCATCTCCCTCTGAAACTGGAACCTCTATGCTCATGTAGGTGTCCAATCCATTTTATTCAGAGAGATCATATACTTCTAGGCTTGGAAGTTGTCAACTTCACCAAGCTTATCATCAAACTGATGTGATAGATCACTTTGAAATGAGAACCTCAAATGAACATAGCAAAGGATTAGATCTTACCGATTTGAGGTGTCTGTCCTGGTTCCGAAGCTCTCTGATCTAGGGTTTGTCACAGAAACCTTAATTTCAAAACTTGGAATCTTTCAGATATGATTGGATAGATAGATATATATCTTCAAATGGAGCTTTCCAATGTACTCCATTTCTAAAAACAGTGGAGGGAAGCTGCCAGAACAGGAAGCCCTAATTTTCCAATTTCTGCTGCAGAAATGCCTATAACTGTTTCTATGATATCTCTGAACTTTCTGCTCCTCTATGTCTGTAATTTTGTATTGAGGTAACCTCACATGTACCAGATACAACACCATAGGTTTCATCAGAATTGGTTTCACCATTTTGGATTTATGATCCTTTTCCCAAGGTGACCTGTTACAGGACTGTTCAGAACATCAAAGTTGTATGGCATGCCACGGGCCACTGGTTCATCCTCTAAGTCTGATATTTGGACCACTGAAATTAAAGTATGTTCCCTTTATATAAAATCTTCATGAATTACATTTGGACCTATGTATCCCAAGATATTGCAATTCTCCCCAGGTGTCCTATTTAGGGATGAATTCTGGAAGAGGCTGGAACACTAACTTAGAGAGAAAATAGATCCTGGAATACAGTGAATATGAGGATGAATTTTGGATACTATGTTCATCAGGATTTTATATTCATCCCCTACAATTTTCAGCTCCTGATCCTTCACCAATATCTAAATATAGCGAATGTACCAAAACGTAGTAGTTTTAGTATTTAGGGTTTTTCTAGCTCGAGGTCAAACTAGGGTTTAACTTTCCCGAAGTTTCACCCAACCAAGTTTCTTGATATAGGTCTCTAAACTTCGGTTTTGATGAGAATAACAATCCTATGCTGGTCTCACTCAAAAATTCCTCTTCTATAGAAATCCCTAATTTCCACATCGAAAACTAAAAATGCTCGAAATCGAATTCCGCTTCAACAGAAAGATGCGCCCTTCAATGGAGAGTCATCCTAGCATACTTTTGCTGATGGATTGTGGAGGGAGACCCAAAAAGTAAGAAGCCCTAGCTTCTACAGTTGCATAATGTCTTCTTGTCAGGTTAGCTCTGATACCATGTTAAATTTTCATATGCTTAGCTAAGACATCAGTATTTCATTTCATTTTCATGAAAAAAGCATATAAAAAGGATCACTGAAAGATAGACAAGCACAACCATAAAAAAAGGAACACAAAGATTTATCCTGGGAAAATCCTAAAGGGAAGAAACCCAGCAAAAGCTTCCTCAATATAGATGCCCCAAAAAGATAAAAGATAAAACGAGCAAGGGGATCAAAGCCTGGTCCTCCTCCTTCTCCAACTACTTATCTTCTTCACTAATGCGCTACACAAGTGAGAGTGTGTGTGTCTCAAATGAGGAGCACTACACCTCTATTTATATTCAGCCGTTCACTTAAGTTAACTCATTTGACATGTAGGTTCGAGTTAAATCATGTAGGCTCGAGTTACACATGTAGGCTCAAGTAACCATACTGGGGTGCTGATGACCCACCTTCACAGTTAGAGGGGACTACCTCATGAATCTTATTAGTTATTCCAATTAGGAGCATCGGGGTACAATGTAATACAAGTGGTTCTACCGGTAGGACCATCGGGGACCATAAAAAGATACATAAAGAATATTCTTTGAAGTTACAATATTTCAACATTTTTTACTAGTCCATTCCAATTAACATGTCATAAGAGCCTAAAGGAAGTACATTAAGCTTCACAGAGGTTTCAAACTGACCCATACTTACAGTGCAATATTTTACAAAACTAATCACTTTTATTTTTGCTCCAGTATCTAGTTGAACTAGCCATGACTTTGCAAAATTTTCTACTGATAACTTGCATTTTTCTACTAAAAGAGGAGAACTATAACTCAGGCTATCTTCTGGGTCAATTAAGATAAAAATAGGTGTTTGATTCATCTTACCTTCTACTTCCACCATGGAATTTTGATAATCCTCCTGCATGTTTTCCAGTGCCGCATTGATCCTCGGCATTTTCCTTGTTAAGTCACCAACAGTCATCCCCTCCTACACTGTATGTATGTTGCTGACAGTCTAGTTTCTATTAGGGTAGTCTAATGCATAATGAGGTCCATTACACTCCCAACACTTTGCTGGTTATTTATATTTATTGTTCTTAATGTACTTGCTGTAATTATTAGCAGATTCTTTATTTCTAGGGCCATTAGAATTTAACTGTGAATTACCTTTATTTCCTTGGAAATTCTTATTAGGAAAATTACGTGTGTTATTATTCCTAAAATTGCAGTTAGGTATGAAGCCCTTCTTCTTCTGTTAAAAATTATTAGACCTCTTAGCCTTCCAGTTTGACATGCATTCCTTTATACGGTTCAACTCACAGCAAAAAAATTTCTCTTGCATAACCTCCTCAAGGGTTTTTGGATTATCGTATTCAATTCTATCTTTAATGTGGAAAGATAAACAGCTTAGAAACCACTGTACCTTAGGATTCTCATCCACAATGTAAGGCACGTAACATAGAAAACTTACAAATTTACTATTTAGCTTTTTCATGTTCATAGTTCCCAGCTTCAGTTCATAAAATTCCTTAGCTCACTCTTCATAGTACTGTTCCGACAAAAACTTATTTTTAAAGTATTTCTTAAAGGTACTCCAATTAATGTTATTTTTCCTAATACCTTTTAATCATTTTAAATCCTTCCACCTAATGTCTTCCTTCCCAGTTAAGTTGTAAATGGCCATCCTTCCTTTTAGATGATTAGAGTAATTATAGATTTGGAAATACTTCTTCATTCCAAACAGCCATGATTCAACTTATTCTCCTTTCTCAGTTTCACCATTGAAAGTGGGTGGTTTTATCTTCTTAAATTCTCCTGAAATTTCTTCATAAGCCTTAAATTTTCTTTTTTCTTGAATGGTAATTATCTTCACTGCTATCACTAGTGTATTGATGATTCTTCCTGTGTGAGTCACCATAAATTTGAGAGGATGAGCTACTTTCAATTTTTGACTATTTAGGCTTTTTACTTTTGTGTTGGTAGGATGTATTTTCAGATCCTATCTGTTTATATTTTTCTTCACTCTGAACTTTTTCCATCAGTATCAGGTTCAGCTCTTCTTGAGCTCTGAGAATTCTTTCATTTACTTTTTTAACTGTTTCCATCTCAGTTATTAATTCTATAACAGTTTGTAATAATTTCAAAAAATTGTTACTTATTTCATCCTGAACTGGTTCTCTTCTAGAATTACTTTGTTCATTAAATGGGGAATCCTCATCTGCATATTCCTTGAGTCTTTCCATACCTGCAGTTCTAACTCAGAATTTTTTTCTAGTAATAACATTTCAAAAAGAAAAATAATAATCAGTATGCATGCATTTAATTTACTGTTTTTCTATGCATATTGAGTCGCATTCAGGCCTAGTGTCTGAACGTGGGCTATGATACCACATGTAAAACTCCAAAAATTCATAAAAGTTTAAATTTTTTCCTATAACAATAAATGTTTACAATTGTCACATAAGAGGGACATTTAACCGTTAACAGCTAACATATTAAGGTCTTAACTAGAACTAACTATTTCCTTATTCAATTTTGTATTTGTATACTTAATTATTTGTTTTTATAAATCGGTATTAAAAGTTTAATTAGTAGGTGATAATCTGAAGTAACATGAGCTGAAACATTTGTTGCTTACTATGTACTAAAGTTTGTTTTACTGTTTGTAAACATGAAGGAACTTCAACTCATGTCTGAGATGTACTTATATTTTTAGCTAGTGCACTGAAGTGATGTTTCTTTTATAGGTAAGACGTTTTGTAACCAGTTTTCGAATCAAGATTAATTATCTCAACTAGCATAAATAAAAAAATGCTTTTACGATTGTTTAATTTACAACTTTGATCAAAATAAAGGAGGTATCGTCGAAGCTGTATATTTACTTTTTATTTCATTACTTGTAAGTGTAAGTATTTGTAAAATCCGAACATAATCTAGATGTTCTTCTACCTAGCCTCAACTATAACTTTTTCATCATATTTTTAGTTATCTATTACCATATTAGGTCCTATATACAATTCTAGAGAAAGATACTTTTGCACTATAGGTCTTTTGATACATCATTACTCATTACCATAGTAATTCATATGTATTAGTATAAATCATGTATTCCCTTGTTATATAAACCAGTAAAAATTAAGCCTAGAGAAGTGTCATGTAAAACAAAGAAATTAATGAGTTTTAGATAGAGTAAATCTCCTTTTCTGCCTATACAATTTCCATTTGAGTAAACAAGAAGAAAAAACCTTACTTTGTTATATAAGTAGTATAATTGGTTTGGTTTTAGCAGTTAAAGAGTTCATTGCTTAATGAACCTAACTACTCCCTAACTCTCGCATGGTTTACATCTCATTAAGAGATGTTATAAGATAAGTTTTATTATCCTATTTATGCAATTTTAAACTATAAAAACTTTACCCGTGAACTATGCTAAGCATTTTCTATACACAAAATCTTACTTGTAAACTTTTTAACTAAGGTTCTGAGTTATGTTACGAATAGTCTTTCTGCATAGTCTTATTACTTGTCTTAAGGATGTTTGGATCCATTTTAAACAAGGTTAAGAGTCTTTTTGCACATACAACTATCATTTACATGGTTTTCATTCTCTAACTAAATTTTTATTTGAGCGAGGGTTATAACTATCATACCTTTTTAGTTTACACTGTGCATCCTATGGAAATGAAGATATCAATCGATTTTTTTGAAAGGGTTTATAAACAAGGGTTATGAAAAATCTATTTTTTTTGAAGGCTGCTCCAAGGCTCTTGAAACTATAGAGCAAGACCCATAGTTCCAAAACATATTAATCTCCACGTGGTTGATGGTTATAGGATATGGTTTTAACTTTTGTAAGTTTACTATAAATGTCTTCAAAACCCTAAAATCCTATGATTAACACAACTTTTTACTACTGTGGAGGAAGAGCCACATGCTTACGACCTTGTGGCCATTGATTCCTTTACTTAACCTCTATGTGAACCGACCTTCATTGTCAAGCTTTACGTCTATGTGTAATGGCCTCCATTGTCATTACTTTACCTCTACGCATTTGTCCAAATGGAAACTCTTCCTGAAATAGAAGTGTAGGCTCGGTTTTTTGTTCCATAGTGGTGTGGCCTTGGATTTTGACTTGAAAAATCTCATCAAGGTTTACTGACAGTGGATTTATTCATTTGTTTGGGCATACTCTTTTTGTGTGGTGAGGTTTCTTGTTCATGCCATCAACTATGTGGTCGAGGTCAAAACTCTCCAGGGAAGATCATTTTGTTTATACAATAGCCGCAAGATTTCATTCTTAGCACTCTTATTTCTTTCAAATAAGATTTCACCTTCTCTAATTTACAGTGTAGGTATTTCTACAGGTGTGGAAAGGAGTTAGGTGGCATACACTGTGCTAGGGAAAGTTCTCGATGTTACCCAACAACCGGTAAGCATCAGTTCTTTCCTAAGGTTCCTTCTGCGATGGGTGTATGGGGTTTGGTTGTTACAGTTCCACCAAGATGTGACTCTAGTTTTGGTTATAATATATTTGGTTTTTTCAGAAAGGCCATGTGGCCATGAATGGAATGTTTTAATTAGAATTTTATGAATGCCCTTATGGTCGTAACTTGATTTACAAGAATTATTTTGGATAGGCTTTAAAGCCGTGACCTCTGTGGGATTTTTATAAGTGTTTCAGATAGGTTTTTAAATATCTTTATATTCTCCTTAAACTTTAAAAGGTTACTGTGTTAGATATTCCTGTATTCGGCCATGAACTGAGGTTTTTACGAGGTCAATGGTAGACTATGGGGTTTCCTGTAATGGGTTAAATTTTCAATTTTGTTTAAGTTTAACTTAATAGAAATATTTTGATGTTAAAATATTTGTGTACAGTAAAATATTTGTGTTGATGAATGGATGGTTTAAAAAATTTAGAAGAGGTTTTATTACTATTTAAGTTCATAATTTCTTGATTTTATTTAGAAAGAGGAAAATGTTCAGGATATTGGTTTTAAAACAGATTTTGAGTTCTTCTCTATCAGTAGAGATTTGTTTAAAGAAATAAATAAAAGATAAGGGTTTGATAATAAAACCTGATTTTTTAGTGAAATTGTTGTTTAATCATGTGTATTTATAATATAGGTAATTGTATTTGTAGAAATCAATAATTTTTGTTTAAGAAAAATTGTGGGTAAAACTGCAATAACCCTAATCTGAAAAAGAGAAAGTAAAATAATGCTAGTTGATTATTCTTCTTAGATTTAGGGTTTGTATTTTTTTATTTTAATTCTAAACCCTACATTGTTTTTGTTAAATATAAAATGGTTAGTATTTGATGTTTACCTACACTATTAACACAATTTGCTTGGATAATTATGCTAAACCTAAATGATTTCTATATTTCATTTTTAATGTTTATTAACTATTCCTTATTTATTTTTCTATTCTTATAATGTTTAAGAACTGTGTATGTTTATAATAATTTAAGCTTATATATAATGATTTATTTACTATGTAAAAGGGAGCACCATTACATAGACTGTGTACTGGTTTGTAAAGGATCTTTCTTGAAAAATAGTTTTGTTTATGTTTTTAAGAAATGTATTCTAACTAAGGAAACTTCTGAAATAGAAAAAAATTCTTCTTGTCAATGCTATAAGAATTAGTAGAAATTAAATAAACAAAATCCTACATTCTTGATTTTATTTATTTATCAGACTTTAATATAACCTACTATAGTAGAGTACTACATTCTTGATGGTGTGTAAAAATACAGTTACATAATTTATCCATCAATAAATTCGAAATTACTCTAATCATTTACTCTAATCCACATCTAATTCTAAATTCATCCCTTCTTGTTCTTAATATTGCATAAAGAATTTAGAAAAACATGTAGAAACTCAAAATGTAGCAGAGGATACAACAACTTACGGAGCCTGTTCCTCCCAACCAACTCTTGAAGATAGCTGAAATACAAATCTTAGGACCCTCGAGCCTGTCCACTAGTCCACCTGGTTGAAAGCACTAGGTAACAGAACTGGTTTAGAAAACCTCTGGAACTCTATTGAATAATCAGCAGTAATCTGTTCTACATGTAGCAGTATGAACTCATCTTAAATCATCTACACTAGTTCATAATGTCACAAATTTTCACTCAAAACCTTCTGCTAGTCCCTGCCATTGAATTTCTTGTGCACTAATTTCACAAGTAAATAATAAGCAAGGTCAGCTGAATTCAGTGGGAAATTTTATTAGCATGCCTACGTATTTTGGGTCAGTTTTCACTTAATGAGCCACTTGCTCTTGTTCCACTTTCTTAGGGAACATGACAACAAAAATAGGGAAGTTGCCTCCTGCAACAGCTAGAAGTAGTTTGAGGATGCTGCCAAGTGTCAATCTGCTCTCAACCTAGCCTATTCCACCAAGTGGCTAGTAAAACACTCATTTAACAACCTCCTTAACATGTTGTCTCATCTTCAATTTATTTAATAATAAAATATTCAGCAATTACATGTAATTATCCTTGACCCCACTTGGTCATTAATTACAAACTTTAAAATAAAATTATAACATAAGGTCTCCTAAAACATAAAATGTTTTTCAAATTTGGGGTATGTGACAGTCTTACCTATTGAGGAATTATTAGTAGCTTAATATATTAAGGGTCTTCCAAGTTAGATAGCCATGTGGGTAAAAATTGCTCATAAGGAAACCCTACAGTAGGTTTTATGTGAAGACATTCAAGTAGAAAAAGACAGGTTCTACCTTAAGGACAACCCTGACACATCATTTGAACAAGAATATACTTCCTACAAGAAAGTTGACAACTTCCCTAAACCCACTGCCACAAGTCAATATCCTTTCAACATGAATGACATGAAGAAGCTCATATAGAAAATGTCTAATGAGATGGTGGATTTGAAGAAAATAACAAAAATCAAGCTAATAACAGGGGGCTTGCAAGGCCACCTTTTAGATGACCCAACCAACCTCCTCAAAATCCACCACCTCCCAATCCCAATGAGGGATTCACTAAAGAAGAAATATTTTCTGTTTTGAAATCCTTGGCTGCAGGAACACAAGACACTCGTGAATCCTTTGACAACCGATAAAATCAGGATTCACAACCCCCCAAAGAAGAAGAGGAAGAGGACCAACAAGTTAGCACTAGGATCTTGTTTTTCGAAAAAGAAGAGGAAGAACCTGACGTAGTATTCAACCTACAACATACTTGTAACATGATATCTAAAGGGCCACCTCCACGGGAACCATCACCTACGACATTGGCTCCCAATAAAGGTAAATCCAAAATGCAGAAAGACACTATCATTCCTAAGCCTGAGTACAGTTTGGATGAGGATCTAAAAAGAGTCAAATCCAATATATTGTTATTTAATCTTCTCAAAATCCCTTCCATAATAGATTCCCTACCTAAAAGCATGATAATAAAACAACCTAGGGAAACTCAAAATAATAACCTTGACTCTTCTCCTAGACTAAACAATCAGAATCCTGGAAGTAAGGGAATCCCTCCTTTTTTACTTACTTTTGAGATCTTCAATAGGAATGTACACAATAGCATGATAGATTCAAGTGCCTCATCTAATGTGATACCTCTTTCTATCTGTAAAAAGTTGAATTCTGCTTGGGAACCTTGCCCTATCCAAATTGTCCAGTTGGAGAGGTCTGAGGTTAAAGTTGTAGGAAGGCTAAGAAATTTTTTGCTAAGATTGTCTGCATATCCCAGATTTCATTAGACTATTGACATCGTAATCGCATACATCCTATAAACTTACGGTATGTGGTTAAGCAGAGATTGGTCGAAAAAGCTGAAAGGTTACTTTGCTACCGATTGGTCTCACTTGTGGTTACCCCTAAATGGACAGCCCAACAAACTTAAGGTTAACAAGGAACCATTTATGAAAAAAACGGTGATCAATCTTGGCGAATCCAATGAATCTATCCCCGATTTTAGTGCTCAAATTGAACATTTTAAATTCGATACATTCTTTGGAGATATTTGTGCTGATATTTCACTAGTGGAGCCTTGTACAGAACAGTCCCAAATTACTCATCTTACTTTTGTACCATTATCTAGTACTATTGTACATAATGTTTATAATGTAAATACTAATTTTAGAATTGACCCTTATTTTTGGACTTTCTTCTTTCATGGCTCTAGGTCTAAATATGGAACAGGTGCATGATGTGTCCTCATTGATCCAAATGGGGCCAAGACCATGACCGCATGCACACTAGAGTTCAAATGATCCAATAACATAGCTAAGTTGGAAGTACTAGTCCAAGGACTCAGAAGAGCCATTGACATGGGTGCAAAGGTTATTGAATGTGTAGGAGACTCTGAGATTATAGTAAATCAGGTAAGAAACAAATATGTTTCCTATCTACCCATTTAATAAATTATCAAAGGTTGATCAAAGACCTAACTAACTCTTTTCTACCATTCAATATCAAGTCTGTCCCTAGATCACAGAATTTCGATGTTGATCTAATAGGAAATACTGCATGTATGCTAATCCCTCCTAAAGGTTTGTGTCCACAAACATTTTCAATTGATTTGATGCACATGCCTTCCATTCCTGATAATGTCATGAGTTGTAAAGTGTTCCAACGATAACCAGCAAATACTAGATTTTGTTTTAGCCCAAGACACCTTTCAAGGCATGGCTATTGATGAGGTTGATCATGAAAAATCCTTGTCCGACCCTTTTGATATCATTCCCAAGTCCTTCATTAGCTTATAAATGTTTCATGATATACAAGACAACTTGAACCAAACGACCAACTATAAGAGCCAAAGCTCAACCCTCGATTATATAGTTGTCAATCTGGGAACTGAAAAAAATCCTCACTTTATCAACCTTGGAATTCATTGTTCCGATGAAGAAAGGAGAAGCTTTATCAAGTTATCAAAGGAATTCAAATACATCTTTTCCTGGATGTATGATGAACTTAGAACTTTTGATACCAGCATCATGCACCACAATATCCCGATGAAACATGAAGTGAAGTCGTATCAATAGAAGCTGAGGAGGATGCATCCCAGCTTGGAACCTTCTGTCAAGAAAGAACTTGATAAGATACTAGCAGTAAGAATCATATTCCCTATTATACACATGCAGTGGATTTCCAACTTAGTACCCGTTCAAAATAAGAATGCAAAAATCAAGGTCTGTGTTGAATTTAGAAACCTGAACAGAGCTTCTGAGAAGGATAATTATCTGGTTCCTCCCATGGAGTAGATTTTATAGAAGGTAGCTGGATCCAAAATGTTCTCTCTCCTTGATGGCATCTCAAGGTACAACCAAGTCCTATTTTTCCCTGACGATGAGCATAAAACAATTTTCTGAACCCCTTGGGGAACATTTTCCTATAGGCAAATGCCATTTGGGCTGATAAATGTAGGAGCTACATTCCAAAGAGATATGGATATATATTTCAGGGGCTTAGTTCATAATTCTATCATTGTATATTTAGATGATGTAACAATTATTCTCAAAAATGACATGAACATTTTTTCTTCTTTGAAACAGGTGTTTGAAAGATGCAAGAAATATGGGATTTCCCTCAATCCCAATAATTCTATCTTCATGGTTACGGAAGGTAAGTTATTAGGTTTCATTCTCCAAGGAAGGCATGATTTGTTAACCTGAAAAATCTCTCACTCAGATCTACATGGCCTAAACCACCTAAGGACACCCATGCACATCCATCGTATCACCCCATTAGACCCCCACACCCTCAAAAAGGATTAAAAATGAGCAAAAGGGCTTAAAAACCCCAAAAAAGAGCCTAAGTAACTCTCCTAGGGGCTAAAGCCTCCAAAAAGGGGATAAAACCCCTCAAAGGAGCCTAAAACCCTAAAAGGATCTAAAGTTAGCGAAAAAGGGGCTAAAATCCCCAAAATGGGCTAAAGCCCGGACCAAGGGCTTAAAACCCTTAAAATCCCCAAAAAAGCTATAAAAGGAGGGGTGGGCGTCACTCTCAAACAACTCTTCCCTAGCATACTACTATGCTACCCGTGGATGCCTTGAGACCCTTTGTCTCTCAAGCCACCCACATCCCCCCTCTCATCCATTCATTCTCCCATTGAGCCATAGCTCCTCCATTTCCAAGAGAGAGAGAGAGAGAGGTGCTTCTTCCAGCCAGGGCATGGTGGCCCATTGCCCCAAAGAGAAGGTATACCAGTGTTTGCTTATGTATTTGCTTTAGTAGTTTAGTTGTTTTCTAACCCATATTTGCTTGTAGGTTTGCTTCTTAACTTGTTTTGCATGTCTTTTGTTTCTAATAGTTGTTTGTAGGTAGCTGGAGCTAAGCCCTAACATTGTTTGCAGATGGGTTTCTAGCTGTTTCTTGTCTTTCTGTTCCGTCTTTGCTTTTTGTCCATTTATTTCCTGCATTTCCGTATAGGAACCTACCCTTCCATCCTATAGACGGAAGGGAGCCATTGCTGCCCTTTAGCAAGGGAGAAATCCCTACTACATGATTATCAATCAAGAACACACTAAAGCAATCTCAAATATAGGACTCCGTGGTTCCCAAAAAGTAATGCAATATTTCTAGGGTAAGATCAATTTTGTCCGCAGATTTGTACCAAATTTTTCCCAAGTTGTTAAACCCTTGCAACGCTTAGTTAAAAAAGATGTACAATTTAAATGGTTTGAATAACATAGGAATGCCTTTGTTGAAATCAAAAAATCAATAGAAGAAGCACCTGCTCTGATGTCTACATATTTCAGCAAAGATTTTATACTTTATACCTTCACTATTGATTTCTCTTACGTAGCTATCCTAACATAGAAGAACCATGAGGACATTGAGATCCCCATTTCTTTCATGATATCAACGTTTAAAGGATCCTAGCTCAACTATTCCAAATTCGACAAACATGCCTACATGGTTTATAAATTAGTTAAATATTATAGGCCATACTTGTTGAAGTCAAGGACCAAGGTGGTTGTCCCATATGCGACCATTCGGAATGTCCTCGTCCAGAAGGAATTAGGTGAAAAAAGGGCTCACTGGATGATGATGCTACATGAATATGATTTGGAGCTTAAGCCAATAAATATAGTTAAAGGACAAGGTTTGTGTCTACTCTCCACCCAATCAAATGATCCTCAAGATCAACAAACCAATTGGGAGCAGGAGGAAGCTATACCTCGAGGTTTTGTCAATGCAATTGAAATGACAACATCTGAATGGTATGATCACATCAAGTTTTTTCTAAATCATGGGTTTTCACCTGAACCCCTTAACCCTAAAAACCGTAGAGCATTAAGGTTAAAATCGACTCCTTATTAGCTTATTGATAATATTATATTTAGAAAAAAGTATGATGGAGTTTTTCTTAGGTGTTTAGAAAAGGACTGAACTAATGATATCCTTTTCCACTTTCATGTAGGAACTGCTAGTGGGAATTTCTCAAGAGAGACGATGTCTCACAAAATCATTCAAGCAGAATATTATTGGCCTATCTTATTCAAGGACACTCATGCCTATGCGAGAAAATGTGAGCCTTTCCAAAGGTGTTTTGGAAAAGTAAAAAAAACTAACATTCCTTTGGAGCCAGTAGTATTTTAGTTCCCATTTCAGCAATGAGGACTGGATTTTGCTGGACCTATCAACCCTATGTCTTCCCTATAGCACAATTACATTTTGACCGCCACTGATTACTTCACCAGGTGGGTTGAAGCAGTCCTTCGTAGACTGTGTAATACAAACCAAGTGATTTCCTTTCTTGAAAATAAAATAGTCACTAGGTTCGACACTCCTGAGTATCTCATTCTTTATAATGCGTCATACTTCACATCCATTGAATTCACTAGCTACACCCTTGATAAATGGATCAAGCTTAAATTTTCTTCCAACTACTACCCCCAAGGAAATGGACTTGTAGAATCCTCCAACAAAATCCTAATAAACATCCTTAAAAAATACAGTGGCCTCCCATCACAAAGATTGGCATACCCATCCCTATAATTCTCTTTGGGAAGAATGAATCACTCCAAAGGAATCCATTGGTAATGCCCCTTAATGTCTGGTTTATGGAAGGGAATTCGTCCTTCCATCTAATTTCCCCATCCCCTCGTTATAGTTACCTCAATCCATCCATTCAGATGACTCACCCTACTATAGCAGAGGATTGATACTATGTTTAAGTAAGGGGAAGATAGGGAAAGAGCCAAGAACATATTCTATAAACATCAACATTTGGTAAAAAAATGGTTTGATGAGATATCCTCCTCTGACAGAAATTTTTCAGTAGGGGATTTAGTATTGAGGTAGGATAAGCAGCACAAAGACACTAAGGAGTACACCAAGTTCCAACACCTTTGGCCGGGAGCTTTCATTGTTACATAAAATATTGGTACTAGCATTGTTAGGTTATAGACACTAGAGGGAGTCATCGACACCTACCTAGTGAATGTTTTCCTGCTTAAGTATTTTGTCTGAAAATTTTCATCAGTCATGTACATATTTCAGTAATATTTCAATAATATTTTTACAATGAAATATATATATATAATATAGCAAAGCTAACCTCTTTAGAATTTTTTGGATCTAGTCTAATGAGTTTTTTCCAATTTTGGCTAATTAAACAAGAAAATGACCCATGTCTCTATTTAATAGGGTTATACTTCTACTATGACTAAAACACTTAAATAAAATGCCACTTGCATTCATGGATGAGTATTGATGAGCTCTTTGAGGAATGATACTAATATTTGACCTCATATCACTGATACCTATATTGCAAATTTCTAGATCATCGATTAGAATTCTTCCTCCAATTGGTTCAATGAGTCGAAATAAGGCATAAATTAGAGTCATTTTGCCACTGCCTATTTGTCCTACTACTCCCACTCTTTTCCCACCTTTAAATGTGCAGTTAATACCTTTCAGAACTAAAGGGGAATTAGGGCGGTACCTTAGCTTCATTTTTTCTAATAATATTCTACCTTCACTTGGCCATGAGATGGGAGGTCTACTTCTATCTATAATTCCTGGTGGCTCAGATGGCAAGTTCATGTACTGCTTTATATGCTCCACAGAAATGACAAAGTTGGAAATATTGCATTGCCATTGTACCATAAATACTTGACAAGATGTAAGTGAGAGTGTGTATGAGAGAGAAAGGCTTGCAAATCCAGGAGTTACATTGCTCGAAGGTAATGAAATGAGTAGAAGTTCTGAATTAAAAAGGACAATGTTTCCAAGTAATTCCAATCTTAAGATCAACCATTCCATTATAGCATTGGAGTGAAAGAAAAGACTTGCATCTGTATTGATAAGATTCGAGTTCTTTTCCTTGAATCTTTCTACCATGTTAAACGCTCTGATTGTCACTACACCTAAGGCTGTTTCAGCAGCATTCTTCATGACAGGTGCTTTAGTAGTTCCATTGATCCTTGTTAACTCTCTTATAGAAGCTAGATAATACATCTTCAAATTCGGAATGCTTTGCCACCCAGTATTCTATCACTTGTCTTTCCTTTGACAAAATATCGACCTTGATTTTCTGGAAATGCTCATCCAATACCCTGAAATTTGAGATATATATTTCACATTTACTGTGAAATGTGGAGATAATTTATGTTTCCAGCTAGCCATATTGACATGTCAAAACCTTTATACAAAATCCACAAAAGTAGCATAAGTTCTTGTTCCTGTGCTAAATTCTGGCTATCAACAATGGCTGACACAAAACATCACAATTACATGAAACCATGGTAAGCTCATCTTTTGACATATGGAATCACAATAGATTTTGATGTATTTAATTGTTTAAAAGCTTGATGATTCTCCTTGCCCTTGAAAACCAGTTTGGCAATGTGTGCAACTAATTGGCAACATACTCTCATGCATAGTTAACACTTAATAATTGAGCTTTGTGTATCTAAGGCATTTCCTCAATGAATTGATATCTCTTTTCATCAACACTAGATCAGTATTACTTTGACGGACACTATGCGTTCTATTTTTGTTAAACACATCTTCAGACTCGACCAGAATCACCTTACTTAAATGCTTCATCTCTGAATTAAGTGTCATATCTTAATATTTGTGAATTCAAAGAATGCAACATTTAATGATAATCAAAACTAGAGAAAATATCAAATATTCCTCTTCCGATATTAAATCAACACTTGGTGCATTCCTATACTCTCAAGAACTTCCCTTTGGTGTTCAATGTTTATTTTGGAACTGTTATCATTAAAGTTGCAATGCCTTTTCCTCTCTCTTTATTCTTGCAGATAAGGGCAAAAATCTATCAATTCCAGGGCACTAAATTTTCTATCTAAATCTCATTGCTCTAATGCTGAAAAGTTTAGGGTCTGCACATCCCTGAGCAATTCTTATGTAAATCCCGTGCAGTGTTCTTTACTGGAGAAATATCAAATGTTTCTCTTTACCCATAGACATTACCCACATATTTTTAATACTAGAAACTTAGTATTCACTCCTTGATGCTGAGCGTGACATCTAGAAGCTCAATGGCTTGGGATTTTTTTTTTGGAGATACATTCGGTAATTCTTTACATGCACACCTGGTGGAGACATTCTTAATTTAAGTGCAAAATGCTTGGTTCTTTGTGAATGCTATGCAATTTTAACAAATTTACCTTCCAAAACTTACTTTTCCTCCACATGAGTGCCATCATGAGTGATTTTCCATCTAATCGCGGTATTCAAATTGAAACCTGAGTGGTCCCTTTGACATCTGGATGCTGCCAGAAACTGAAATTTTGTTGGAGAAGATCTGATGACAACATCTGGCTTCATCTGGGGATGGCATGTTCCCTATGAGCTTCCAAGAACAAGTAGACCCGTGCCTTTCCATTCCATCATTGCAACTAGTGTTTTGTCTCCATTGGGCTGGAGTCTTTATATCTTATTCCTAACATGTTCCAAACCTTGAAATCCTACTCTTCTCATACTGCAAACTTAAAGCACATTATAAATTGAAACTGCTCACACTGTAAACTTAAGGAAATTCTTGAAGCATCAAGATTATTTATCCACACTATCTATACTAACCAAAACTAAACTTTGGTCAAGTAAAATCATGCTTCCAGTGAAGCCATACAAGTATCTGAATACTTGATGAAAATCTTGATTTGTGTAGTAGCAAAATGAAGACAGGAACAAAAATCAACATCTATCTGTAATTTTGATTTTCAGACTTATCATAAAATGAATACTGAAACCTTGAATCAATAAATTCCTTGATATAGTTGGCTACTGGGTCATACCACTTTCTCAGTTTTGGATCATCAAACTTGTCTTTATTCTCAATCTTGATATCAAAATATAGCTGCAAAGGGCTTTGAAATGACAAACTCTATATCTTTACCTCTAAAGCTTCAATCTCTTTCTCAATATATTCAACAAATTCTTCTAAAAAGGTGAATTTAGATTCCGAGTTACATGAGCTTGACTCTAAATAAGAAAACAAAATGGAAGAAAAATTTTAATCTATTTCCTCATCGGTGCTCATATCACTCCATTCCCTAAAATTTTTAATGGAAAGAGAATCTTCCCTAAACTTTGTCTTCTCCATCCATGTCTTCAGAAATATAATCAAAAAAATGTTAATGATCTAATTCACCCATCAGACAAATCTTCAACCCAAATTTTACACTTCCCTTGTAATGAATCATAGAATAATCTAATGAAGACATCTTCATGTTTAACTCTGAGTAACTTTGTAAATTCATGGAAATTATATATTTGTTTCACAGCTAAACTCAGATCTTCTCCATTGAATTTAGGACCATTTCTCAACAAATATTCATTCGAAGGAAGAAGTTTCAGAAAACCAAGAAGTTCTACAAAATCTATACATGCATACCTTGAAACAATAGAAACCGGATCAGAAGTCCTCATTAGTCGAATGAAATCACCAATGAAGCTTTGAAATCTAGATCTGCAGTAGTTGGATCACCAACTGAATAATTTGCAGCCACTATGTCACCAGCCCGCGTTCACCATCAAAGGCTGGATATATTCGTTGTAATTCTTCCCGGGGAGGATATCTTCCCTCCTTCATTCTCGGCAATGGTGCCAGAAGATGTTATCACTAAATTTGAACCTCGATTGCTAGGGTCAAGATTAGAGAAATCTTAAATTGGTTTAATGGATAGCTGGAAAATGAATTTCTGGAATTTGGTGGTAGGTAATACTTACTACATAAATCAAGCTAGATTTGAAATCAAATACTGAACAACAATATATATATCACAATCAAGACTGATAAGAAAAAGCTACAAGTATGAATTTATGAAAAACATGAACCAGGTTCTGCATATAGTACTTAAGGATAACTTCACATTAATCTTGAGAATCTAGAAATGGATTAAGATGACCATACACCAGAAAAAATCACAACACATGAAATTCAATTATTAAAATATAAAGGCATCTCATATGAGCATAATCATTTCAAAGCAGCTAACAAAAACAGAGTGCATACATGCTCCTGCCACTCCAGTATCAAAATGTTCAAACCCTGCCTCAGCGCTCTCAGCTGATACCTCCCCTCCCTCATTTCTACCTCCTTAATATTTTTACAATGAAATATATATATAATATAGCAAAGCTAAACTCTTTAGCATTTTTTGGATCTAGTCTAATGAGTTTTTTCCAAGTTTGGCTAATCAAACAAGAAAATGACCCATGTCTCTATTTAATAGGGTTATACTTCTCCTATGACTAAAACACTTAAATGAAATGCCACTTGCATTCATGGATGAGTATTGATGAGCTCTTTGAGGAATGATACTAATCTTTGACCTCAGATCACTAAGACCTATATTGCAAATGTCTAGATCATCGATCATAATTCTTCCTCTAGCTGGTTCAATGAGTCAAAATAAGGCAAAAATAAGAGTTGTTTTTCCACTGCCTATTTGTCCTACTACTCCCACTCTTTTCCCACCTTTAAACGTGTAGTTAATACCTTTCATAACTAAAGGGGAATTAGGGCGGTAGCTTATATTCAAGTTTTCTAACTGTATTCTACCTTCACTTGGCCATGAGATAGGAGGTCTGCTGCTATCTATAATTCCTGGTGGCTTAGATGGCAAGTTCATGTACTGCTTTATACGCTCCATAGAAATGACAAAGTTGGCAAGATGGCATTTCCATTGCACCATAAATACTTGACAAGATGTAAGTGAGAGTTCGTATGAGAGAGAAAGGCCTGCAAATCCAGGAGTTATGCTGCTCGAAGGTAATGAAACAAGTAGAAGAGCTGAAGTAAAAAGGACAGTGTTTCCAAGTAATTCCAATCTTAAGATCAACCATTCCATAGCAGCATTGGAGTGAAAGAAAATAATTGCATCTGTATCCCTAAGATTCAAGTTATTTTCCTTGAATCTTTCTACCATGTTAAATGCTCTGATTGCCATGACACCTAAGGCTGTTTTAGCAGCATTGTTCATGACAGGTTCTTTAGTAGTTCCATTGATCCTTGTTAACTCTCTTGCAGCAGCTAGATAATACATCTTCAAATTCAGAATGCTTTGCCACCCAATATTCTATCACTTGTCTTTCCTTTGACAAAATATCGACCTTGATTTTTTGGAAATGCTCATCCAATACCCTAATTTTGAGATATATATTTCACATTTACTGTAAAATATGGAGATAATTTATGTTTCCAACCAACCATATTGACATCTCAAAACCTTTATTCAAAATCCACAAGAGTAGCATAAGTTCCTGTGCTAAATTCTGGCTATCGACAATGGCTGACATAAAACATCACCATTACATGAAACCATGGTAAGCTCATCTTTTGACACATGCAATCATAATAGATTATGATGTATTTAATTTTTTAAAAGCTTGATGATTCTCCTTTCACTTGAAAACCAGTTTGGCAATGTGTGCAGCTAATTGGAAACATACTCTCACGCATAATACACCAAGATCGAAACAACTCTTCTTCTTCTTAATTCAGCAGTTACAAACACTTTACAAACATGTAGATCGACTTCGGAGGGAGAAGCTAATCACTACCAAAACAAAAAAAATTCTAACACAAAGACATTTACAGATTAGAATCTTTCTGGTGCGATGTTATACTCCTGGGAGCAACTCGCTAAGCATATTACTTCAGACTCTTCTAAGCTCAGCACATGAGCAACTTCTCTATAAATACGATGATCTACAATGAGCCCTCAGCTATTTATTTATATAATTTTTACCGATAACCTGGTGAATCAAAAGGAAATCATCTGGGGTGACAGGTGGGGACAACCATTGCCATTATCTCGTCCCTTAGAGTTTGTAGACATGTGGGGACCTGAAATATTCATTAGGACCGACTTCTCCTAATCAGTACTAAAAGTAGAATAAAATATAGTACAAAGTGGAATAGAACCTGCCCACTATGGTCTTCAATGGCCCACCATAGCTTTCACTTTAGTCATAGGGGTCTCTACCTTGTCGACAGATGCAGACTTCACGTTCGTCTCCAAGGTCTATTCCCCCACAAGGACAGTCCCATCCAAGAATATCTGAGTCATAGTCCTTAAAGTCATCGATGTTTGGTGAGTCTTCCTCAAACTGGACTGGCTGGTACAAAAGTGGACTGAAGCATCTTTCAATATCGGATCCATGAAATATTTCATTGGATTCACAAAGGAATTCACCTTGAAAAGATGACTCTACATGAAAGTTTAAAGGGATTCGTTTCGTATACACCTTTGAGTCAATTCTCTGACCTTTGGTATTTCTCTTGATGTACTTATGAGAAGTGTATACTGTATGTTCTAGCCGTGTGTAGCGTCCTCCTTAATGATGGAGCATGAATTTAAACCATTGATGCTCTTTGTCAGCTACTTTGATGTTATCTTTCATGTGAAGTATGAAGTTAGCATGACGGTTTACCCAATCCATTCTTGGACAAAACTTATCGAGTCAGACTTCTGTCCAACCAGACCATGCACCATGCCTAAGGTTAGCTGGGTATGTGCAAATGACATTTTTGCACTACTCTCTACAGAACTAAAGAATCATATTCTAAGATGTCAATGTCAAATTTCCATCTCCGATGTCCACATACCATATTGGACCATAATTTTCTTCGTTGTGGTCTATCCAAAGCTCTCTACAACCTTTTAGCTTTCCTTGGGAATTTCCAAAACTTCTGTATGCATCTCTTTCCCACCTTTCCATTATCTCCATTTTTAATGAAGAGGCTTGAATTTGCTTGATAAGAGTAAGGTCAAAATATCTTTCAGCTTCTTTTCTTGATGCATAATTAAGGAGTTGTCTTCATTCTACTTCTAAAAGTGATTCATCCCATGGCTTCAGGAATAATCCATTTCTGGGTTGATAAAGTGGTGCTTTACCATGATCTACACCTGAACTGGAGGCACCAACTGAGAACATGCTAAGAGTAGGAGCAGTTTCTTTAGACTGTTCTCTTGTGAGCATATCAGCAAGGCAATTGAGATAACCTGGCTTATACACAATGTCAAAATCAAAATTACTAAGCCAAATAAACCATTTCAAAATACGACTGCTATTTTCTGCCATCAAATTTTCATTCTTAAAAATACGAGGCATTATTTTTAGATCTATTCTAATAACAAATCTAATTGGTTTCAGAAATAAAATAAAATGCTGTATTGTTTTCTTAATAGCCAAGATCTCCTTGTGGCTAGATGGATAGTTGAGTTCTACTGCTTTAAAGGAACCTGAACCATAACCACACACAAGTTCTTTTCCTTTTATGGACTCAAGTAAAAATCCACCCCAAGCATGGGAAAAAGCAACTGTCTCAATGATTAACTGTCTTGAACCTTGAGGTAAAGAGAGAGGAGGAAAATCTAAAACTTTGGCTTTGATTGGCTGAACATCCAAAGTCATCTTTGGTGACCACTTTGGAGGATCCTTCTTTAATATTTACTAAAGAAGATGAATATCAGTAGCCTGTCCTCTGTAAAAGGGTCTGATGTAATTGAGACTACCAAGGAATATCTGCAACTATTTTTTATCAAGAATCTGGTCTAGGAAATGACTGAAGATACTAAGGACATGATTTTGCAGGATGACTTTCCCTCTTTGGATTTTAAACCCAATAAATTCCATTTCATTTTTTCCTATCTCCATTTTGCTTTGAGATAGGACCAACCCATGTTTAAAAACCAAATCCTAAAACATTTTTAAATGTTTCAGATGTTCTTGCAGGTTTTTGGAATAGATTAGAATATCATCAATAAACACAAGTGCCCACTGTTTTTCTATAAATATGTCTTCCATGCGCTTCTGAAATTCTAACGAAGCATTGTGGATCCCGAATGGTAAAACTCTCCACTGGTACTGGCCATGTGGGACTACAAATGCTATTTTAAAACAATCTTTTACATCAATACCAATTTGGTAGAATCCTGATTTCAAATCGAATTTACTGAAGATTGTGCAACCAGTAATTCTTTGCAATAGGTTGTCTTTATCAGGTAAAGGATACCGGACTTTCTATAGTACAACATTGAGAGGCTTATAATTCACAACGAGCCTTGGCTTTCTTTACTTGATCTCAGAATGTTTGTTTACCACAAAGGCGCAGCAAGCCCATGGGCTCTTGGATGGTTCAATCAATCCTTTGGATAGAAGTTCTTTTATTTCTGAGGCATAGAAATCTCTTTCTGAGGGGGACATGAGACGAGCATAATCCTTCATTGGTTTAATTTTCTGCATTGGATCAAATGGCAATGAGACAAAATATTTTCCCCTAGTCCAGAAAGCATTAGGGCTTTCTGAGCAACAGTCTTTAACTAATTTTGCAGTGATATCTGTAAGGGCTTTCCCTCCATGGATATCTGAAAAGGCTATACAATGATCCATTTTCATTACCTGGGTAGGACTGATTTTTTGCACAAGATTTTGTAAAAAAGATTGGCATTTTGGAATAGAATTAAAGGAAATGGGAAGCTCTATTGTACAATTACTAATGACACAGGAAAATAACATTTTCTTGGCATCTACACAAATCGGACTAACTCTTGACAGGAATTCTGAACCTAAGATGCAATCTTCGTTAATGTCATCTAATCTGTACAAAGTTAAGGTGTTAGTTGCTCCTTTGAGCTTTATTGGGAAATTCTCAGCTTTTGCAACAAGGGGGACATGAGTTCCTTCAATGGATGACCCATGATTTGAAGTATTTTCCAAATAGAATGAGGGAAGAGCTAAACCTTTTGCTAGGCTTACCTGACATCCAGAATCAAGCATACAGTCTAGAAAATATGGTTTAAACTCACTAGGGGAAAAATGGATTCGCACAAATATTTTAGGACCAGTAAGCATTCCTAAAATAACGTCATGAGAAGGTTCTTTCTTTTTTGGACTCTCCATAGCTTGATCATAATGCTTGCTTAGTTATTTTTTTGATGATTGATCCCTTTCAATTTGTATGATTTTAATCATATTCTTCAAATCTTCAATCTCTGTTACTAAGCTTTTAAGCTGCTTCTTTTTTTCTTTGATTTGCAGTCGGAGTATTTGCTCTTTATCTACCCTATAACATTTTCTACTTTCATGACCATCTGTGTAGCTTTTATAAAGTTCGATAGGATTATACAGGGCAGGAGTAACAAAACTTACCTTACCTTTGCCTTTATCTTGCTCAAGAAATTTAAGCAATTTCTTCTTTTCTTCTTTTAAAGATGCTCTCAGCATATATTCAAAGGCAAGAGATTCAAACAATTGCATGTCTATGGCTGAATTTTTTTTTCAATGTTCTGTGGCTTGTTCATAGAGAACATATATAGTGAGAAAACATATTCTAGAGGCCCGAATCCTCCCAAATTTGGTTCGGAATCGAACTCTGAAGAGGAAGACGGAGGAGCAAATTTTTGAAGAGAAGCTTTGTTGATATCTGACTCGGAATCATTGGATGCACTTGTTGCATCAGAATGCAAGAAGATTATTTCACCAAAGGGTGACTCGTTATTTGAACTGGAATGTAGATCTCACCATCTAGGATGTAACTGAGAACACAAGGCAGCAAGCCTTGGTTTGGATTTATTCTTCAGACATTTGTTTTCCCAATGGCCCTTTTGGCCGCAAATTAATCATGTTTCCTTATCATTTCTATGTGTTCTTCTTTTAACAAACCTTTTATGAGGGTGTTTGTTATATTTCTTGGAAACTTGGTATCCATGCTTTCTTTTATGCTTATAAGGCTTGTCTGTATGATATCTAGGAGCACTAGAATAGAAGCCTTACTTATGCTTAGATTTATGACATTTGCAATATTGTGCTAAATGACCTCTATTATATGCACCACATGCACAATCAGGAATTTTAGCAACATTCTTACAAAAGTATGATGAATACATACTTTGATGATGCTTGAAGTCTTTGCTGACTCTTTTCTCCAAGCAGTGCTCTTGCCATGTCTCTAGTATATAACTATGTAACCGGGCTAGAGAGAGGCCTCGATAATTGATATTCTTATCTTTCATATATTGTTCCACAGCATCTTGAACATGACTAGGGAAACTTCTAAGATAGTGCTTCAAATAAGTAGGGTCTCCTGACTTTCCAGAGGAAATCAACAGTTGTTGCATACAACAAAAATATTCTTCACTCTGTGCGATATTACAGAGTCGGGATGACATGAATAGAGAAGCAAAATGTTCATGAAAATATATTTGATTGGGTCCATAGAACTCTTTACCCAATGCTTTGAGTATCTATTGATCAACATCTTCAGCATAAAGCATTTCATTTTTGGCTTCTTGTGGGAGCCATCTCCACCACTCATTGGAAAGTCCTGACAGACCTGCGATTATTTGTCCAACCAGTTGCTGACCCATAAGGGTATCATCTTGAGTTCTTTTGTAGAGAATCCATTGTCCTAACATTTGTATAGTGGTATTAATATCATTTCAGGATTGACACTAGATATTCAAGACAGGTTGGTCAGGCATTTGGGACAACAGATTATTCATGGTGTTGATTCCAAACTAGAATCTTGGGTTTGGAGCTTTGGATGCTTCAGGCATATGGAGCTAAAAGGTATTTTCACGAGGAGGTGAATTATGAATGGATGAAGATTCTGCCGTATTATGAGCAGAGATCATATTAAAATATTTAGTATCTAAGGCAGGCATAAAAGTTTTAAAGTGACCAATCCATTCCTTAATTTCATCACATTCTTCTTCATCTCTACCAAAATTAAATTCTGGTTTCTCATCCTTTGAAATACTTAGCATGCTAAAAAAAACACTACGATGGTGTTTATTTTCTTTGTTTGGTGTTTCTTGTCTTTTATGACCTTGCGATGCTATGGCAAAGACTGAGGGATTGACACCTGGGACTTTCTTTTTAAGCTCTTGTGTTTGAGTCAAAAGCTCTTCTAACTTGGCTAATCTTCTCTCAGTTTTATCCGCAGCTTTTCCAACTACTTCTTTCATCTCTACAGAATCTTTCAAGAGATGATCTAACGGACCTAACTTGGTCTCTACTAAGGAAATTTTTTCTTTTTCTTCTACCACCATCTTTTTTAGAACAAGGAGATCATAGGCCATGTCATCAAGATTTTGTGCAGTCATTTTCTGCTGCATATTGCTCTAGTTAGCAAGATTGATGTCATCAGAGACAGACTCATCAGGGCCTGAAGATTTATATGGTAGAAATTCCTTTTTGATTTGTCCATCTATTGAATATTGTCGGAAGGGTGCCTCAGGAAGATTCCTACCTGGAACATAGGACTTATGTCCTTAGTTATTAACTTCCATAGAATCACCATATCTAGGTAGACTAAGCATACCTAGTGTTGGGGGATCTCTATTTTTTTGGTGCTGGATCCTCTGAACTATTTTTCTACATGCTGGGAAATCATTATGTTGGCCATGGTGTTCTATTTCATACAAACTAGTGAAAGAAGTAGAATTTGACTAGGATGCGGAGTCGGATTCGTCTTGTCGCCAAGCATTATTGTAAGAGGCCATAGAGGTAGGTCTAATAAGAGGAGGTGTAAATCTTGGAGCAGGAGTTTGTACTGATAATATAAAAGAACTAGTTTACTGATCAAAAGTTAAAGGTTGGTTCAAGATAGAACATTGTAAACATTCAGCATTTCTAAGTTCTTGGTATTTGAATTCCCATTGCTAGGGATAATTTATACCAATCTAGTTGAAAGTAAAAGGGGTAGCTTGACGAGATTTGTCAGATTCCACCATGCTTTGTAAGCACAAACTTTGATGGAAATGAGATCTGAGTGGAGGTAGGGTATCATTTCGGAAGCAGATACACATAGCACCTTTTAAATAAATAATTTTTGACCCTTGCATCATTTTGAACCATTGAGGTTGCATACATGCTTTCAATAGATCATAAATATGGGGATCCTCTAGCCTAAGAGAGTATTTAGGAAAAACGGTACCATAAGCGGGACCTTCATGAAGAGTGGCAGTAAGACTACCGATAGTTGCATTAGCAAAGTTGCGATGACGAGTATCAACCGCAACAGGTAGGTAAGGTCAGATGAGTGGGCCTAGACCAAGCTTGATTGCACCAAGATGCGCATATCGATAACCTTCCTTAATATCCCAGTAGATTTGTGCTTTATCAATTAGATTTATATGGATGGGCTCTTTAGAATCTGTAAAAGAGACATCTATCAAAGAAACTTTAAACTGAGTAGTAGACTTATATTGCCACCAATTTAGTTTATAGACATTAGAAGGAAGTATTTTAGGTAACTGCCAATCCTCAGAAGGATTAAGATCTTGGATGTTAATTGTAGAAGAATTAGATGAAGACGGTTCATTCATAAAAGAGGATCTTCTTTTTGCAAGACAAACTTTTGTATTATTATCAGACTGACAATCTAATGTTGTGAGCGAAACTGTATCCATTGAGGGGTCCATGATATAATTGGGATTTAAGCTCATAAGGGTTTCTGGAAAAACAAGGACTTATGATGCTAACTCACAGCTATGGCCTTTCCTCAGACAAACCAAAATTAAATCCCTCATGCCCAACAATATACTCGACTGTCGTTTCCACAGCCTACAAAATACATCTTTTCTAGATTGCAAGTAAAGATACAAAATAAACAATTTAACAACAGAATATGAAGATATGAAATAATGAACTCACAGAAATTCTTTGAGCTACTGGCTCTGATACCAAAATACACCAAGATCGAAATAGCTCTTCTTCTTCTTAATTCAGCAGTTACAAACACTTTACAAACATGTATATCAGCTTCGGAGGGCGAATCTCATCACTACCAAAACAAAAACTCTGCTAACAAAAATACATTTATAGACTAGAAGCTTTTTGGTGCGATGTTATAATTCTGGGAGCAACTAGTAGAGCATATTACTGCAGTTAACACTTAATAACTGAGCTTTGTGTATCTATGTCATTTCCTCAATGAATTCAGATCTCTTTTCATCAACACTGAATCAATATTACTTTGACAGCCAATAGGAGTTCTCTTTTTGTTAAACACATCTTCAGACTCGACCAGAATCACCTTACTTAAATGCTTCATCTCTGAATTAAGTGTCATATCTTGATATTTGTGAATTAAAAGAATGCAACTGTTTTAATGATAATCAAAACTAGAGAAAATATCAAATATTCCTCTTTGGATATTCATTCAACACTTGGTGCATTCCTATACTCTCAAGAACTTCCCTTTGGTGTTCAATGTTTATTTTGGCACTGTTATCATTAAATTTGCAATGCCTTTTCCTCTCTCTTTATTCTTGCAGATAAGGGCACAAATCTATCAATTCTAGGGCACTAAATTTTTCGTCTAAATCCCGTTGCTCTGACACTAAAAAATTTAGGGTTTGTACATCGTTGAGCAATTCGTATGTAAATCTCATGTAGTGTTATCTACTGGAGAAAATATCAAATGTTTCTCTTTACCCATAGACAGTGCCCACATATTTTTAATACTAGAAACTTAGTATTCACTCCTTGATGCTTAGCGTGACATCTGGGAGCTCAATGGCTGGGGATTCATTCTTTAGAGATACATTCGGTAATTCTTTACATGCACACATGGTGGATACATTCTTAATTTAAATGAAAAATGCTTGGTTCTTTGTGAATGCTATGCAATTTTAACAAATTTACATTCCAGAACTTACTTTTCTTCCACATGAGTGCCATCATGAGTGCTTTTCCATCTGATCTTGGTATTCAAATTGAAACATGAGTGGTCACTTTGACATATGGATGCTACCAAAAACTGAAATTTTGTTGGAGCAGATCTGATGACAACATCTGGCTTGATTTGGGGATGGCATGTTCCCTATGAGCTTCCAAGAACAAGTAGACCTGTGCCTTTCCAATCCATCACTGTAACCAGTGTTTTGCCTCCATTGGAATGGAGTCTTTAAATCTTATTCCTAACCTGTTCCAAACCTTGAAATCCTACTCTTCTCATACTGCAAACTTAAAGCACACTATAAATTGAAACTGCTCACACTGCAAACTTAAGGAAATTATTGAAGCATCAAGATTATTTATCCACACTATCTATACTAACCAAAACTAAACTTTGGTCAAGTAAAATCATGCTTCCAGTGAAGCCATACAAGTATCTGAATATTTGATGAAAATCTTGATCTGTGTAGTAGCAAAATGAAGACAGGAACAAAAATCAACATCTATCTGTAATTTTGATTTTCAGACTTATCATAAAATGAATACTGAAACCTTGAATCGATAAATTCCTTGATATAGTTGGCTACTGGTTCATACCACTTTCTCAGTTTTGGATCATCAAACTTGTCTTTATTCTCAATCTTGATATCAAAATATAGCTGCAAAGGGATTTGAAATGACAAACTCTATATCTTTACCTCTAAAGCTTCAATCTCTTTCTCAATATATTTAGCAAATTCTTCTAAAAAGGTCACTTTAGATTCCGAGTTACATGAGCTTGACTCTAAATAAGAAAACAAAATGGAAGAAAAATTTTCATCTATTTCCTCATCGGTGCTCATATCACTCCATTCCCTGAAATTTTTAATGGAAAGAGAATCTTCCCTAAACTTTGTCTTCTCCATCCATGTGTTCAAAAATATAATCAAAAAATATGTTAATGATCTAATTGACCCAATAGATAAATCTTCAACCCAACTTTTACACTTCCCTTGTAATGAATCATAGAATAATCTAATGAAGACATCTTCATGTTTAACTCTGAGTAACTCTATAAATTCACAAAAATTAGATCTATGTTTCACAACTAAGCTCAGATCTTCTCCATTGAATTTAGGACCATTTCTCAACAAATATTCATCCGAAGGAAGAAGATTCCGAAATCCAGGAAATTATGCAAAATCTATACATGCATACCTTGAAACAATAGAAACCAGATCAAAAGTCCTCATTAGTCCAACGAAATCACTAATGAAGCTTCGAAATCTAGATCTGTAGTAGTTGGAGTCCCAAGGTGAATAATTTGCAACCACTGTGTCACCAGCCCTCATTCACCATCAAAGGTTGGACATATTCGTATTCATTCTTCCCAGGGAAGATATCTTCACTCCTTCGTCACCGGCAACGACGCCAGAATATGTTATCACTAAAGTTGAACCTTGAATGCTAGGGTCAAGCTTAGAGAAATCTTAAATTGGTTTAATGAATTTACGGACTTTGGTGGTAGGTAAGACTTACTACATCAATCAAGCTAGATTTGAAAGAAAATACTGAACAGCAGTATATATATCACAATCAAGATGGATAAGACAAATCTACAAGTATGAATTTATGAAAAACATGAACCAAGTCCTGCATGTAGTACTTAAGGACAACTTCACATTAATCATGATAATCTAGCAATGGATTAAGATGACTATACACCAGAAAAAATCACAACACATGAAATTCAATTATTAAAATAGAAAGGCGGCTCATATGAACATAATCATTTCAAAGCAGCTAACAAAAACAGAGTGCATACATGCTCCTGGCACTCTAGTATCGGAATGTTCAAACCCTGCCTCAACCCTCTCAGCTAGTACCTACCCTCCCTCACTTCTACCTCCTTAATATTTTTACAATGAAATATATATATATAAGATAGCAAAGCTAACCTCTTTAGCATTTTTTGGATCTAGTCTGATGATATTTTTCCACGTTTGGCTAATCGAACAAGAAAATGACCCATGTCTCTATTTAATAGGGATATAATTCTACTATGACTAAAACACTTAAATGAAATGCCACTTGCATTCGTGGATGAGTATTGATGAGCTCTTTGAGGAATGATACTAGTGTTTGACCTCATATCACGGAGACCTATATTGCAAATGTCTAGCTCGCCGATCATAATTCTTCCTCTGGCTAGTTCAATGAGTCGAAATAAGGTATAAATAAGATTCGTTTTACCACTGCCTATTCATCCTACTAATTCCACTCTTTTCCCACCTTTAAATGTGTAGTTAATACCTTTTAAGAACTAAAGGGGCATTAGGGAGGTACCTTATCTTCAAGTTTTCTAACTGTATTCTACCTTCACTTGGCCATGAGACAAGAGGTGTGCTACTATCTATAATTCCTGGTGGCTCGGATGGCAATTTCATGTACTACTTTATACGCTCCACATAAATGACAAAGTTCGCAAGATTGCATTGCCATTGCACCATAAATACTTGACAAGATGTAAGTGAGAGTGCGTATGAGAGAGAAAGGCCTGCAAATCTGGGAGTTACGCTGCTCGAAGGTAATGAAACAAGTAGAAGAGCTGAAGTAAAAAGGACATTGTTTCCAAGTAATTCCAATCTTAATATCAACCATTTCATAGCAGCATTGGAGTGAAAGAAAATACTTGCATCTGTATCGATAAGATTCAAGTTCTTTTCCTTGAATCTTTCTACCATGTTAAACACTCTAATTGTCACTACACCTAAGGCTGTTTCAGTAGCATTTTTCATGACAGGTGCTTTAGTAGTGCCATTCATCCTTGTTAACTCTCTTGCAGAAGCTAGATAACACATCTTCAAATTCAGAACGCTTTGCCACCCAATATTATATCACTTTTCTTTCCTTTGACAAAATATCGATGTTGATTTACTGGAAATGCTCATCAAATACCCTGAAATTTGAGATATATATTTCACGTTTACTATAAAATATGGAGATGATTTATGTTTCCAGCCAGCCATATTGACATCTCAAAACCTTTATACAAAATCCACAAGAGTAGCATAAGTTCCTGTGCTAAATTGTGGCTATCAACAATGGTTGACACAAAACATCACCATTACATGAAACCATGGTAAGCTCATCTTTTGACACATGCAATCACAATAGATTTTGATGTATTTAATTGTTTAAAAGCTTGATGATTCTCCTTGCCCTTGAAAACCAGTTTGGCAATGTGTGCAGCTATATGGCAACATGCTCTCACGCATAGTTAACACTTAATAACTGAGCTTTGTGTATCTATGGCATTTACTCGATGAATTCAGATCTCTTTTCATCAACACCGGATTAGTATTACTTTGACATCCAATAGGCATTCTCTTTTTGTTAAACATATCTTCAGACTCGACCAGAATCACCTTATTGAAATGCTTCATCTCTGAATTAAGTGTCATATCTAGATATTTGTGAATTCAAAGAATGCAACATTTAATGATAATCAAAACTAGAAAAAATATCAAATATTCCTCTTCGGATATTCATTCAACACTTGCCACATTCCTATAGTCTCGAGAACTTCTCTTTGGTGTTCAATGTTTATTTTGGCATTGTTATCATTAAAGTTGTAATGCCTTTGCCTCTCTCTTTATTCTTGTAGATAAGGGCACAAATCTATCAATTCCAGGTTACTAAATTTTTCGTCTAAATCTTGTTGCTCTGACGCTGAAAAATTTAGGGTCTGCACATCGCTGAGCAATTTGTATGTAAATCCAGTGCATTGTTCTTCACTGGAGAAAATATCAAATGTTTCTCTTTAACCATAGACATTGCCCACGGATTTTTAATACTATAAACTTAGTATTCACTCCTTGGTGCTTAGCATGGCATCTGGAAGCTCAATCGATTGGGCTTTATTCTTTGGAGATACATTCTGTACTTCTTTACATGCACACCTGGTGGAGACATTCTTAATTTAAATGCAAAATGCTTGGTTCTTTGTGAATGCTATGCAATTTTAACATTTACATTCCAGAACTTACTTTTCTTCCACATGAATGCCATCATGAGTGCTTTTCCATCTGATCTCGGTATTCAAATTGAAACCTGAGTGGTCACTTTGACATCTGGATGCTGCCAGAAACTGAAATTTTGTTGGAGCAGATCGGATGACAACACTATGGAGCACATAGGTAACCCCAGCAAGTGAAGGATGGAAGTGTTGAAAAAATACCTCGAGCACTCAAACATGATGTTGAACATAAGCTGTGGTGCATTAGATCTTTGTCCACTGTATCCCTAGGTGTAACTTAAAAATGCATCCTTGTATTAATGTTGAGAAAAAGGATCTGGAATTGTACTAGTGTAATATGTGTTTGTTAGTGTTCAACATAAGCTCTGAATAGAACTAGGGGTTACTGCAACTAAGGATGTTGAGTTGGAAATACTCTGAATAGTACCAAAATTCATCATACTTATTTAAGTTGATTATTTGAAATTACAATCTATTTCTCATCAAGGAGTGCATGAAACTTCCACGAATATGAGGTAATCCAACATGCAAGGAAATCTAGGGCGACCTA
>LPNX011175280.1:146187-163440 GCA_001517045.1 Pseudotsuga menziesii
ATAATAAAAAAAACAAAATCTAAATAACTTTCATAATTCTTGGAAGATTCTAGCATCACCATTTGAATTTCACATTTTATAAATAGCTTTCATAATTCTTAGCAGAATTTAGCATCACCATTTGAATTTCAAAAATGTAAAATTCAAACTCTGAACCGTTATTTTCACCACCTTCCCATACACTATCAACAGCTGACAGAACAACAAGGACATAAATACCTTTCATTGCCAGATAAATACCACCTATCACATTCTTAAAAGTTTGAAGGGGAAATAGAAGCAATACATGGCTCATACATCACCTCAGACATCAATCAATACATGGACAATACACTACTTCAATATCTACGTCCTGCGATACCAGCATCTCCACGTTCTGGTGATGAAGCAATACACTATCAACAGCTGACAGAACAACAAGGAGATAAATACTTTTCAAACTCTGAACCGTTATTTTCACCACCTTCCCATACACTATCAACAGCTGACAGAACAACAAGGAGATAAATACTTTTCATTGCCAGACAAATACCACCTATCACATTCTTAATAGTTTCAAGGGGGAAATAGAAGCAATACATGGCTCATACATCACCTCAGACATCAATCAATACATGGACACATTAAATACACTACTTCAATATCTACGTCCTGCGATACCAGCATCTCCACGTTCTGGTGATGAACAACTTGAACTCTTTTAGTTCAAGAGAACTACTCTAATCGGTTATTCCAGTGCCTACTAGCAAAGGGAGAATAGATCCCTTACACACATATGATGTAGCCATAGATACGTTTACATTTATATCTTCGTAGCCACTAGTGCCGGCCCCAAACAGAGCTGGGCTAATGCTATGGGGCAGATCTAAACTTGCATATCTACTTGGTTCCCCTACCAGCTAATTCCACTAGTTCTACTGTGAGAAGCAGGTTGCCAATGCATAGAGAAGCTGTTCACCTATGATCCGCATAGAGAATTGGTCATGGCCACGTAGCTTACCTAATTAAGCCATCTCCACTTGTTTATATATGATATCCGCATCTCTGCCCTGTCGTGAACAAAAAATTCCCATAGAAGCAGCTTACAAATGGTTAATACATATATGATGGTGCCGTAGAGAAGTGTTCATTGCAATGAAACTTACCTCAAAGCAAAGCCATATCCACTCTACGTGTTCATATTGGAACAACTCCAAAACTGGAGATTCTATGGAATAAACCATGTACCCTTTCTAAATGTTTATCCCTGGTATGCCCCCTCTAACACCCAAGTCCACTAGAATGCTCGGATAATAGCCGTTTCACTTGTCCGCTAACTTGGATTCACATGTATAAGTACTGCTTGTTAAGACCTAGCCGGTAAACCTGGCCTGTAGCGGAAGACACCTCGTCATAGTGGAATCCGGTCCAAGGATCTTAACCGGTGGTGCCTACTCTTCACCTGGTCTAAGTGGTCATGTTCCTATGGGGCCTATTTTACTTGCAACTCTGGAGAGGCTGGCTCCTCCTTACTATATTATGTCGCCATATATACGTTGACTTGCCATGAACAGAGATACTATATATATTTAATATATGATATTGCCATATAGACGTTGCACTTGAACTTGTATTTGCATCTTAGATGAGCATCTCTACTACTAGTGTTCATAGCAGACCAGATATACACCTCCTTTTACTATGATAAGCGAGCCATGGAGGCATTGAAGTCCATAACCAGTCCAATGTTTAACTTGTTGCTCAGAGGCCATATTAGTTTGGGCTAGTTGTTGATGCTATGCTGGTAGAATGTCATTTTATTATGGCCATGCTTTAGACCTCGGGATCTTGATCCCTTATTGCAAGCAGGTGAAACTCTTTTGGCCAACACACATTAGCAGAGTTTACCATTATTGGACTTAAATATAAAGCAATTGGTTTATACTGGTCAATTAACCAAGGTTTCCCTCTCGCATCAGCGTTCTATGTGATAACTATTGAAGCAATTGACGATATGTTGTATCAGCGTTCTATATGATGACAATTGAAGCAATTGACAATATGTTGCAGCAAAGAGCAAACTTGTGTTAACAATTGAAGCAATTGATGATATGTTGTAGCAAAGTGCAAACCTCGGTCAAATTGGAGATAATCCTTTGGTTTGGAATGAGGACTTATAGTTACTAAATGGCCACTAATTAATGATGAGCCACACTAAAAGGCCTAAACACCTTCTATCTAGTCTTTGACTCCAGTATTAGAGGGCAGAAACTTGTGTTATTGTCATAGCGTGGGCCACTTCCAAACTAGCTCATTGATGCTATGTGGGTTTCGTTTAAACTAGGGCATATTTTCCATTCCTCAACATTCCCTTCACCTTTAAAGCCTCTCTCAAGGATCTATGGTTGTCGATGCTTTATAAGATTCACCTTTAACGCCTTTTTCAAGGATCTATGGTTGTGGTTGCTTTATAAGATTGAGAAGAAGGTTGCAAAGTAGCTTACCAGGCTTCCTTTAGCTGGTCATTATAAAATTTGCACCAAGGGTCTCAATACCACATGTTTATTATTAAACCTATTAGGTCGCTTTGATATTGGTGTATACCAAAGTCAAAAAGATCCTAGGAAGAGAAACTAAGGCTAATGATGAGCCCCAAACCTAACTAAGAAGAGAAACAACGTTACGCTAATGATGAGGCCCCAAAATTGGCCTATTTTGGTCATCTTTTACGGCCATTCGCCTCCCCTAAAAGACTCAAACATTGCCACCAGTTTATGGACTAATTGCTTGCAAATGATTTTTTTTAAGTATTTATGGGTTTTGGTTTATAAATATCTAAGGTTTAATGTATGTTGATGGATGGGTGTTAGTAGTGGGTCTACTAATGACTTATCAATGAGGTTTTGACTTGCTATGGAGTGTCTATTTGTTGCAGAATGATTGTTTTGTCATTTAATTAACATAGAATGTATTTAAACAAAACTTATGCACACTTTTCCAAGCGCTAAATAAGAAGAAATAATAGGTTGCAAAGTTCTTGAAAAACCACAGCATGTTATACACTCATAAAATCCGTGACAAGCTCACATACCACATGCAGCAACTGTTCAACATATATTAAGGCACAAAGATTCGACCCATCACCTCAACCAGAGCGAGAAGGGGATTGCAACTATGCATACACTTCTTCGGCGGTTCTTCAATCCGATAAAGAAGGAAGATGGACCTACCATATACAATAGCTCATCGATTAAACCAATCGAGGGGCGGATTGCAAAGGTCCCAAAAGGAAAGGACCTCAGAGTCTTACAGTAGATCTTTTTCTCGGCTCTGTGTTTCGTAACGACACCCAATGGGTTATGCATCTGAAATTTATAAAACTGAAAGATGATAAGGTTCAACAGTAGCACCTTCAATCCTAGCCTAGATGACATCAGTTATCCCATGTCTTCTTATGAAGATAAGAGTATTTAGGGAGCAGCTTTCCTTCCTTTTGTTGTAGCAGGTATGTGTTGAAGCCATGCACTGTTGTCTGGCATGCTATTTCTATTTCTATGAGGTGTCTTGGTGGCACCATAGATCCTCATATAAGTGGAGTTTTCATATAAATATAAGTCCCGAATTTACTCAAGCACTTCTATTTGTTAAAAATCTGAGCTTTAACTTAGCCCAAACACTTAGTAAAACTTTGATATCAGTCTTCAACATTCATAAAACCAAACACATATCACATGCATGTAAATTTCATGTCTCTGTAAGCTGATATACGGTAACTAAGTAAACTTTGCAGCGGAAAATAACTAAAAATCAGCACACTGTAAAATACATTTAAGACACAGTATTTTGGTCAAATTTGACCCTGGAAAAAGCCCCTCAACCACTGGGGGAAAACCAGCATGCAAGAGAAATTTTATTGAGCTTGAGAGAGAAATTGCGGAAGGTACAACAGTCATTAATTACAGCATAAATAATCTGAATAGAACTTCGATTTCTGTGCACAAAATCTACCTCGAAATGCATGCCTGAACATACAAAGTCAACTTACAGAAAATCTGCCTTGTACGGCTTCACTGTATGTACCTCACAGGCTGCATTTTCACCTTTGGTTTGAGTGCACAGACCTTCTTCATTTCTGCACCAACAGATAGGATGCTACAGGCATATAAGTGTACTACAAGCAGCAAAACACTTGCTGTACGGTCCTCTCTTCTGCTGAACAGCCCTCAATAAATGCTGCAATCACCTCTCGAATTTGAGCCACTATTTTGCCTTGAAAATAGTGCCAAACCACTGCTGCATGGACTACACAGAATTTCATACTTCTTTTGGCGATGCACGGTCACTAACTATCTCAGTTGGTGCGCCCTTCTTCTGGAAAATCGTGCCCTTCTCTAGAAATTCGAGCCCTCACTTTGGGCTGCTCCTCTCTCTCATTCTCATGCTCAATCTCCTGTTATCTCTTGCTCAAGAGCTTCACACCCTCCTCACCAAGCTCCTCTCTTGGAAATCAAGCCACTCCAAGAATTCTCTTCTTGAATAATGTGCCAAATGAAATTTCATGCACTTTATTTACCCCATTAGGGTTATTCTCATGACTTTTCACCTTCAACGGTCGAGATTAGATCTTGGCCAAGAGATCTAAGGCTGGGATCTAATCTCTCATTCATTTAAATCTCCTAAGTGAACTTTACAACAATTTTTTTTTCTTTTTGAAAAGTCACATCACCCTAAATATTTAAAAGTACACTTTATGACTTAAAGTCACTTTAAAAACATAATAAAGTGAAACTCACTTTTAAATCATAAAGTCACATAAAAAAGGTACTTTAATAAAAAACACATTACTAAAGTCACTTTAAGAATATAAATAAGACTCCAAGTTAATAACCCCTGCACCTAGGCACCTGATGCAGGAGTGCCACCGAGCTATCAAAAACTAACACTATTGCAGCTTCCCAAAGTCTCAGGCAGGGAGCACAAAACAAAAGTTGGTACGGAGGTTCTAAAAATCGTAAAAAATCCTAGCATATTGGTTATGTACCAATGTCCCCACAAGGCTTAGCAGTATACGTGGACTGGGGGTTTATAAAATATCCATGCCCAGGCCATTCTGGTAAATTAATTGGCAGCATAGATCATGTCCATCAAGTAGGAGCTAATGTAAAACTGGTTACAAGGTTTGGGCTCTTTTGCAGCTCAAGGATCTACAAACAGGTAGACAAGACAATACAAACAGATCAAGGATCTACAAACATGTTGAAAGAACTATAAATCTATTCATCGAATAAAGCATCTACAAGACAATACTTACTATTTACTAGAGCTTGTGGTCGTGGCCAGCATTTGATACTGTTCTACAGTTCCCACGCATTTCTGTTCACAGAAGAGCTTTCCCTGAATTGTCGGCGAAGTAACAAGAGCTTGAAGTAACTCGCCACGATCTTTTGAATGGAGCGGAGACGGAGATGAAGGCATATGCTCGAGAACCTGCACTTGGGCCTGCAGAAATTTCACGTATTTACTGGCCTCCTGCAGCAATTCAAAGGTTTCCAACTTGGTACCTAGGGGAATAATCTACTCAAGGCAACTGAATTTTTCGCGGAATACCTTCCTCCTATTACGCGCAGCAACAGACTCAGGATTTACCGAAAGGCCATGGCTCATAGAATAACTAGAAACCGGATGCTGGTGCTGCTGTCACTTATGGGTGGAATCTTTTTTTGACGCAGAGGGAAGAATTGCTAAAGGGGAGGAGCTCTCGTAGTTTCCGCTGGTGCGCAGCCCGAAGGAAGAATTGTCACTGAGTTTCTTGATTACATCCTCCATCTTGTAACCGCAGAAATATATTGGATACACTTTCTCTGCCTTCAACACCTCACTACGGTGCATGGCATTCCGCTGCCAAGAACATGAGAAAGCCGCAGTGCTGCCGGGTGCTCTTCTATGGTTAACGACACTAAAGAAGCCATTGTTGCTTTGAACAACTCATTTTCAGCGTCTAGCTGGGATTCGAAACTTGATTGCTGCTGCAGCCCGTGTTGCCCGAGCAGTTTCAGATTCACGTTTCCAAATTCCGGCTGGGATTTGAAACTCGTTTGTTGTCGCTCCAAGAGAGCTTCCAAGTTCACATTTTGACACCCTGGTTGACATTGGAAACTTGATTGCTGCTCCAGCCCGAGCAGTTTGTGCTTCAAATTTCCAGATTCCTGCCGGGATTTGAATTTTTATTGCTGTCGCTGCCCTAGCTGCCTTTCGTAAAGCAAGGAAGGATCCTGTTGATGAAGAAAATAGTGGTTGGTTGTCTCATTAAGTGGAGTATATTCTCCAAAGGGAGACACTGGCTCATGAGATTCGAAACCTGATTGCTGTTGCTACCCTAGCAGCGGTTCGCAGAGCAATAAAGGATCCTGTTGATGAAGAAAATGATCATTAAGTGGAGTATCTTCTCCTAAGAGAGGAGTCACATCCATCGGCAACATATCTAGAAGCTCCAGGTCCTCCGCTGCAACGTATGAATTAGGAGCAGAATTAGGAGCAGCGTATCCATTATTATTATGGATCGGGCCCGTTCCTTGATCCTCAAAACCTATCAACAGTTTTCTAAAACTTGTTTTATAGGTTTTAATATTTTATAGTTTAATTGGTATTTGTTGATGTGTGGAAAAGTGTATTAATTATATTTTTAATATTTGACAGTTTTCTAAAACTTGTTTTATAGGTTTTAATATTTTATAGTTTAATTGGTATTTGTTGATGTTTGGAAAAGTGTATTTATTATATTTTTAATATTTGAGTTTAATCTTTGGAGTGATATTTATTTGTTTGTTGATGTGTGAAAAGGAATATTTAAGTGGAAGTGAGTTAAGGGGTATTTATTACTTTTTTAATATTTGCGTATTTAATCTTTGGATTGATATTTATTTATTTCTTACATAATGACTTCGAATAAAGTTCTCTAAACTATAAATACCAACAAATACCAATTAATCATACTTTAGTTCTATATTTTGACAGGCAGTTAACAAATGTTTTATTTCTCCTTCCTATGTGTTGTGCTGTTTTGAACGGTATTTTCAGTCACATAGATGGATTATGTAAATGATGTCTTTTGATTCTTAATGAATAACAAAGGCTGGTATTTTTTCCTCTGAAAAAAAAAAGTTCTCTTAAACTTGTTTTAATATTTTATAGTTTAATTGGTATTTGTTGATGTGTGAAAAAGGGTATTTAAATGGAAGTGAGTTACGTGGGCATTTATTATTTTTCTTAATATTTGAGTATTTAATATTTGGATTGATGTTTACACATTGTGAAGAAATAATATTTTTCAATGTTTATTTTTAATAGTTTTTCTATATATTTATTGTATAGAGAAGATTTATTTTAGTAATATAGTGGAGTTTTATTTGGGATGTGTTTATTTGTCTCATAAAAATAAGAAATAAAAAATAAAATTGCATGTATAAGTGTGGTGTAGCATAGTGGCGAGAGAGAGACGTGTTATTTTAGTGGTGAACTAATTTGATCACACTTTCAAAACAAGAGTTAGATGAGACTCCTATCATCTTTGTTAGATGATCTAACTTTCCTTATCATCAATAGTATAGATAAAAAGTGAAAAACATTTAAATAATTTTTTTATAAATAGATATGAAATCTTTGTTTTTTATTTTTATTTTTGTATAATTTAAAATTTAAATAAATTAAAAACTAAAATATTTTATCTATAGGTTTTTATAACTTAGAATTGTTGGAGACATTTACCATCATACTCACTCTTTCGGTCAAATTGGCCTAGTTAAACCACTATCCTAAGTTTAATTGACATCAGTGGAGCATTAATTACCATCATCCTAGTCACTCCCACGCCTACCTACAGTCAAGGAGGCTAGCTTAGCCTTCTCCTACAGTCAAGGAGGCTAACTGGAGCACTCCAGGGGTGATCTGTGTGACATTAATGCACCTAACTGCTAACTGGTGGTTACAATCAGTTCAACCAATCAGTTACAGTTAGTTAAGGCACCTCCATTCATTAAATATATTATTTAATGATTATTTTATTATTATTTAATGAACTCGAGTCAACAAGGCGCCTCCACCAACTTCTGATGGTCAGTTCAGCTTCAGTTAACCTCATCAAGGTTCATTGGAGTCATCCAGGACTAGCACTTGATGGTTGGATTGCTATGACATGTGTTTGATCTCCTTCAGTTGAGATTTAGTCATTTATTACACTCCAACTTCAGTTAGGGTTTGGTGAGTCAATTAGGGTTTTGGTCAAGTGGTTAACTGAGTGAGATTGCATGGCAAAGAGTCAGTTAAGCTAGACTCACTCACTGAATTCGAATTGTCCCTTAGGTATTCGAATTCTTCATGGAGTTAAGTCATTGCTATGCATGGAAATTGTAATCCTTTATTGTTTATAAAATATACAGAGAGGATACCTATTTTGTATCCAGTTATTTTCCAATTCATGAGTATTTGTTATTCTTTGATGATTTTGATTCCTAGTTCCTAGATCATGTGCAAGAATTAATATGGTATCAAAGCATATGGTGGGACGAAGAACAATCTCTCAAGAACAAGCTTTTTGACAAATTTTGCCATGAAATTTGAGCAATAGCTCAAAAATCCAGCCGTGCACCAGAAGCCAAGGCTTACCACTTAATACCCCAAGTAAATAAGTTGTTGATCAAGCTTGCTTGATTGACTATGCTGGGTGTGATGAAACCCTAGAATGTGCAAGCTGTCCGACCTTACGGTGCCTTTTTTTTTGTTTTGATTTGCAGGTTTTATCAGGTAAAACTTCGAATGGACTCATCAATCCCTCTTCTTACCCCATTCACAAGCTATTCAGAATGGAAGTTGAAGATGACTACATCTCTGAAGAGACGAGGTCTCTATGAGGTGTCTATTGGACTTGGAAGAGAGAGTTATGAGAATGAGAATGACTGGCTAAATGATGGTGACAGAGCTTTTGGAGCAATATGTCTGGCCCTTGATGATAGCTTGTACTACCTTACTGATTCTGCTGAATACCCAAAGAATTTTTGGCCAATATTGGACAGAACCTTTGGCAAGCACAATGAGGATCATAATAGTACTTTGGAGATCACAGCCAGCACCACAAGAGTTCTTCACTCAAAATACTCAGCCACTACTCTCTCTAATGAAGTTGTTTAAGATGAAGATGAAGCAAAATCTTCTACACATTCAATTCGAATTGAAGAAAGTCTCCATGAAGTGACTCCTTCTCCTGATGCTCTGGAAGTTCATGAGATCTCTGATATCTCATCTTCTCATATTGCTAAAACAGAAGAAGACATTCGAATCTCTGATATTGAAGAAAAATGCTGCTACACTTCCATGCAAACATTCATCGGTGATTTTCCTTTAAATTCTGTGCAAAATTTACCAGTAATTGCTTCCGAAAGTGAGGAGAAATTTGAATTTTGTTCCTCTAATGTTGCTGCTGGTGTGAAAATATGTAAAAACTTGGATATTTTGGAAGAAATGTCAGATTATAAGAGTGAAACATTTGCTCCCCATGATCTATATCTTCTAGCAAATTCTTGCAGGATTGCATGCACCAAAATTCAGAATTTTGAAGAAGAAGAACATTGTGCATCCACCGTCTCGGTTGACCATAATTTTGGATCTGATATGAACCTTATTGGATCTGATATGATCTTATTTGGATCTGATCTGATATTTCTTGGTTCAAAATTTCAGGTTCATAAACCTTCAGTACTGCTTGTAGCTGTTTTCATCAATGGTGTGAAGAAACAAGTACCGCAAGTCTACTACAAAACTATTGCTGGGGATTTGATTTCATTTCATAGTTTTGGATCTGTTGTGAACTTATTTAGATCTTATTTACATTCTGATCTGATATTATTTTGTTCATATTTTAAAATCCAAGAACTTTCAGCCATGCTTGTAGCTGCTCTCACCAATTCCAGTGTGAAAAATCAAGTACCGCAGTTCTTCTTCAAATTTGCTGCTGGGGATTTGGTGTTAGTTTTCTCTTATGAGGTTGTTGATATTTTATTTTGTGATTCATTAGCTATTTCAGAATCTATATCAGATTATGGAGCTTAATCATTCTCTCTCCAGAGTCCCAGGGATTCTCTACCTTTGGTCACAAGCTCATCTCCTCACAGAACTAGTAAAGAGGAAGACATTCTTCATCCGCATGGACACTTGCTCCTAATATTTGGGGATGATTTTACCACTCATGCTTTTCTGTTCAAGGCTGCAACATATCTGTTTCTTGAGTGTTCCACACATGGTTCAAATCCTCAAGAACCTTTGCTCTCTCTTCAGATGACTTCAGTTGCTCTACATGGGTCCAGTTTTCACCGTGCGGCTATTTATATTTCTGATTCAGTTGAGTGCATTGTTTTTCTTCCAAAGTGGAAGATTCCTCCAGACATATTCATTTAGTTTGGATTCATAGGTTCACATGCACAGTCTGAGGATGTTGCTGCATAGAAGAACCAATTCTTGATTTACTGCTTAGTTTGAGGGGGGGTATTTTTCCCATGAGGTTTTTCCCATTTCCTTGGTTGTATTAAGTAGTTACTTTATTGTACAGGGTGACCTATGGCCTTAGTTTCCATGGCCCTAGCATTTTATGCATCTATGTTTTCTAACTCTTCCTGAGTATAGCTTAAGGGGGGGTGTTGGAGACATTTACCATCATACTCACTCTTTCGGTCAAATTGGCCTAGTTAAACCACTATCCTAAGTTTAATTGACATCAGTGGAGCATTAATTACCATCATCCCAGTCACTCCCACGCCTACCTACAGTCAAGGAGGTTAACTTAGCCTTCTCCTACAGTCAAGGAGGCTAACTGGAGCACTCTAGGGGTGATCTGTGTGACATTAATGCACCTAACTGCTAACTGGTGGTTACAATCATTTCAACCAATCAGTTACAGTTAGTTAAGGCACCTCCATTCATTAAATATATTATTTAATGATTGTTTTATTATTATTTAATGAAATCGAGTCAACAAGGCGCCTCCATCAACTTCTAATGGTCAGTTCAGCTTCAGTTAACCTCATCAAGGTTCATTGGAGTCATGTAGGAATAGCACTTGATGGTTGGATTGCTATGACATGTGTTTGATCTCCTTCAGTTGAAATTTAGTCATTTATTACACTCCAACTTCAGTTAGGGTTTGGTGAGTCAATTAGGGTTTTGGTCAAGTGGTTAACTGAGTGAGATTGCATGGCAAAGAGTCAGTTAAGCTAGACTCACTCACTGAATTTGAATTGTCCCTTAGGTATTCGAATTCTTCATGGAGTTAAGCCATTTCTATGCATGGAAATTGTAATCCTTTATTGTTTATAAAATATACAGAGAGGATACCTATTTTGTATCCAGTTATTTTCCAATTCATGAGTATTTGTTAATTATTCTTTGATGATTTTGATTCCTAGTTCCTAGATCATGTGCAAGAATTAATTTTAGTGGTGAACTAATTTGATCACACTTTCAAAACAAGAGTTAGATGAGACTCCTGTCATCTTTGTTAGATGATCTAACTTTCCTTATCATCAATATTATCATCAATAGTATAGATAAAAAGTGAAAAACATTTAAATAATTTTTTTATAAATAGATATGAAATCTTTGTTTTTTATTTTTATTTTTGTATAATTTAAAATTTAAATAAATTAAAAACTAAAATATTTTATCTATAGGTTTTTATAACTTAGAATTTGGGGTGGAAGAGCATCTATGTTTTTTTCTAGATTGCAGAAGGATAAGACAAGTGCAATCTCAATGATTTTATTGCACTCTGTGAAAATTAGTAATTGATCCATTCAACAAAGTTCAAAATTTAGGATAAAAAATGTAGATTTGTTACACATCTTGGGTTAATCTTGTAATCCAAAATCTAGAACGAGCATAGATCCATCTTAAACTTAACCTGGGTCTAGAAAGCACCGAAGAGTGATCCAATTTCTTTAGGTGTAAGTTATTTGATCTCTTTAGTGTTTGGTAAATTTGGGTTTAATATGGATCTTTTAATTACTTTTCATTTAGTTTTATTATTAGGTTTTTATTATTTGATAAATCAGGACACATGTTTTTATTTTTTTATTTATGTCCATGAACATAATATTTTTTTATGTCGGCTAGCATAACGGCATAAAGTGACTCACTTGAGAGGATCTCCCCCATACTGGCCTGAGAGCATCTCGCTTCTCTGGATGTAATAATATCTAAACACATATTGACATAACTTGTAATAATTAATATGTAAACAATATATATTCACAACCACAACTAAAGGAGTTATACTAGTTTAAATGTCTATAAATTTTATTATTATTATTAAGTTATTTTGTATTATACATATTTTCTATTTAACCACTTATAAATCGAAATTAATAAAAAAAATTATTGTAAAATTAACCTATGAAGCACTCTAATTATGAAGTTTGAACAATCTCAAAGGCTAAAAATATTATTTTGACAATTATTGCAAAATTTTATTAAATAACAAAAAATAATGAAATTTTGTTATTTGTTTTGGCCACTTTTTCTTATTTTCAAAATTAATAATGTAAGTGGTGATTACTTGAATTGTTATTTAAAGTTCATACATTTAATGCTTTATGGTAAGTTAAGGGCCCAATTTAAAGTTTTAATTATGTTTTTCATGGTTATTTAATTGGTATATAGTGGCGTGTGAAGATTACACAAACAATGATTGAGTTTTATAGAACTTGTTTAGATTTAATAGTTTAATGGTTATTTTTTAATGTGGTATAAGAAGTATTTAAGTGGAAGTGAATTAAAGGGTATTTATTATTATTATTATATTATTAATAGATTAAGAGGTATTTAATAGATTATTTGTAAAGGGGTATTTATTATTATTTTTTAATATTTGAATATTTAATATTTAGATTGATATTTACATATTCTGCATAAACAATATTTTTTAATGTATATTTTTAATAGTTTTTAATAGATTTACCGTGTAGAGAAGGCTCATTTTTATAGCTAGAGTGTCAATCCCAAAAATTCAAAGTAACAATGTATCTATTAATATGTTGTAGGGTAGCGGAGATTGGTCCATCTATCTTCTAAAAATAAAAAATCAAAATGTATGCATGAGTATGTTGTAGCATATTGGTGAGAGGGAAGTGTGTTGTATTTTAGTGGTGAAAGTTTTTCTAATTTAATCTCTCTTGTAGAACTAGAGTTAGATGAATCTAATGTTATATTTGTTAGACTAGTCTATAATATTATCATTTTAATTAAGGATGGATTCCTATAAGCCATCAACCTAGATTTATGAATACCTAGAGAGAGTGTCTACATTACCCTCTCACCAATGGCATAATATAGGCATGAAGTAGAAAACATTTAATTTTTTTTATAAATGGATATGAAATCTTTATTTTTTAATTTTATATAATTTAAAATTTTAATAAATTAAAAAATGAAATATTTCAATCTATAGGTGTTTATAACTTAGAATTGGGTGGAATAACATCCATGTTTTTCCTATGGTTTTATTGTAGTAGTTGAAAATTCAAAATTAATAATTATATAAAAATATATAAAAATAACTTGATGGATGGATAAGGAGCTTCATGGAAACCACAACCACAAATAAATTGGCTAATGAACATTGATGGTTGTTGAGATGGTAAACTGTTAAACAAAGGCTAAGCATTAAACTAATTATTATAGGAGAAACTAGCCACTAGCCACTTATATTTGTGGATATGGATGGTTGTGAATCCTCGTTGTACACTTGTTACACTTAAGAACAAACTCTCATGAGCTTCATAGTGAAATGGGTCGTTGGACAGTTCCTAAAACAACATGGGTGGAAAGGATTTGTCACTTATGTGAGAATAGGAACTTTGAAGATGAAAATCACTTCCTCTTATAGTGCCCTGCGTACGCCGACATTAGATCTCATTTTCATAATCTTTGTTGCAATACTGACCTTCCTAGCCTTTTAACTTGTCAAAATTATAGTGAACTCATGACGCTTCTCACCAAGCTCTTTGAGCATAGAAATACAATTTTAAAACAAACTAATTAATTGGTTTCTTTAGGTATTATAGACCAAATTTTGGTCTCAGTGGATGTTAATCATAATCATCATCATCATCATAATATTATTGATCCGTTCAAGTCAAAAATATTGGATAATATATGTACAGTTGCTACTTTCCTTAATCCTATAGTCCAAAATCATGGATAATATCTAAACGCGTTTTAACCTAACTTGTGGCACTTAACATGTAGCCTATCTATATTCACACACCACAAGTGACATTTAATTTTAAAATGTAGCACCTCAAAATTCGTAAAATATTTTTTTGTTACATGCAATGATTAGCAGTAATTAACCAACAGTTCTAAGTTATTTATGCTTATGCAAGTCAATTAATATTCATGTTCTGCTTATTATGCGGACTCCACTGGCTAAGGAAACGACCATCTCCTTCCACAATGTTAAGCTATGCTTTGTAACATCTCCAAAAATTCATCAAATAATATGCGTGTGTGTGTGTGTGTGTGTGTGTGTGTGTGTGTGTGTGTGTGTGTGTCTGTGTAGATCGATTTGTAAATACATAAAGTAAACAAAATCACTCTAGCCCCTGCATCTGACATTGAACTTATGTTACTGCTTCATCTATTTAACATGTCCACTTAGTTTATGTCAGTCTTTAGTATGCATTAAATTGTTGTATTGCGAGGTTTACTTGTTGTCGATATGTAGAAGAAAGTCATGTTTTAATATCAATAGTTAGTTGGTGTACTTGATGGATATGTTTTGGAAGTACTTGTTTGTCCCATTAATATTCCAGGGTAAAGGTTTGTTACAGGTCTTACTTAGCTTTTGGGCTAACACAAAACCATACATAATATTTTTGTAGGTGTTAGCAATAGAGAGATTACCTTATGTTGCTAATACACAAAAGGCCTAGATTAAAAAAGGCCCTAAGCTAAGGAAAAACAACTATTCCTAAGTAATGAAGTAAGATTTTGATGAAGCAAGGTTTTAACTTACCATGTGATATAAAAGAGTCACAAAAAAAAATATTATGGCATCGAAGGTGATATTCGTCGATTTTGGAAAATATGGAGTTTGGGTTTGGAAATTAGAAACTATGTAGTGATGATAAGAGACATGTGATGGCTTTACGGCCTCTGGCTAAAAAGTACTCGTGTCAATTCAAAAACAAAAAGGGTTTAATTCATCTCGATAATGTCTTACCTGCCATTGCGATGTGTTGTTTAGCTTCTGTACTATGGAAGAGCTGAGGCTCTTGGCCTTTAGGCTCTCATCGTTGTACTTTAGGATCTCAGTGTTGGACTTCAGGATCTTGGCATTTTCCCAGCTTATAATACACCCAAACTTTATATGTGCGTTGGTAGTGGTCTCGGGTTGTCTTTAAGACTAGCATTGGTTGTTTCTTAGTGTTAAATCTATGGACTATCTACAAGGACATCATATCCATTGTTGATTCTACAAAGGTAACTCTCCTTTGGTTTTGGTTATGGTTCTTCGATGTTTCCAGAATATAATTTTTGAGTTTTTATTTAACCCACGTGTTGCTTTCTTACATGAGGTTCTTGTTGGGGTTGCTGTGCCGAAATCGAATCGATCTTCGTGGAGATGGGTGCATTGTCTAGTAAGACCTGATGTGCCACAACCATTTCTCCTTGTCGATATAAGGATGGGCCAACACTCTCATGGGTCAATAGTCCCCACAGTTGAGGGGTATTAGGGTTATTCAACTCTCCTAGTGAGTTCGGCCCTATAAGAGTAAAATTCAAGAGGAAAACAAGTATAAATAGAGAGTGAGACTCTCTATTTAGAGCATACACTCACTAAAAAATAGTGGATGAGTGAGATAAGAGGATATCACACAAGTTAGAGAGAGAATAGTTGTCGAAGATCATCTTTGTATTTTTGGGTTTTACTTTTTCTTTTGGTTCTCATTCTATCTCTAAGGAAGTTGCGGGGTTTTCTCCTTTATGGTTTCCCTGAGGAAAATTCTTTGTGTCTCTTGCCTCTTGTGATTATTGTTGCGCATATTATTCTCTCAAATAAGATCCTAGATCATATTGATTAAATGATAAAAATATAACATATATATGGTTCTCATTTCTTTTAATGGATAAAAATTAGTTCTATCTATATTTATACTTCAAATAATGTCTCCTTTCACTCAATAATAAGAATAATATTGTGTGTTCTATGGCCAATTTAATAATGATAGAAATAGCTGGTTTATGATATTAAACGAAATAATCAACACTATCTTGTTTATTGTTAAAAGTATAATATCAACCCTTTCTTCTTTCCATGCCATGAATGCTTTCTCAATAGAAGCACATTATTGGATTCATGCTAGAAAATGAGAAAACATGACTCACATTCCATTTGGTACCCCATTGTACCATGATGACGCCTAGTCATATAAACCTGATATTCTGAAGGTTTCAGTAGCCTTAGAACCCTCCCCCTAGTGGATTCGTTGGGCCCCATCATTGTTTTAGTTGTGCACGCTTTCACTCTCCTAGAAAAATAAATTTTATATATAATTTGATGATGTTAGGATAGTACATATAATGCATGGTTTACTTACACTTCATGTTTTCCAGTCATGCTCTGAGGGGATGTTACACGTATGAATTGATTGGCCAAACATGATATTTGGATAGATTATCAAATATTTAATTATAAACAAAAGTAAATTTGATGTTTAGAGTATTTTGTATTCTGCATATTCGATTTGGTTTATTCTTTTTAAAAGTAAAGAAATATGAAGCGAACAATTATTTCGCTCACACAATAATTACCAAAATATCTAGAATATCGAATAAGCCATAAGGAAAATATATAAATGATTGTATAGATGAAGATAGTAGATAATATTACAATGGTTGATGACCCGCCTATTAAATAATGCTTGGGAATTGTGACTTGAAGGATCATGTCGTTTCAATATTGCAGTTAATTATGTTTATTAGTAGTCATGTCTGTTCCCATCCACCTCTCACCACCATTGTCGTTGCCACTATTGTCTCCTACCACTGCCGCCACTGTCGCCACCACTGTGACCTCCTCTCACGTGCCCTGCTCCACTGCCCTCCACGTCGTCCTCTTGCTCCGACCGCCGCGCGCCTCCAGCGTCGACCTGCACAACCATGTATATATTATAATATATATGTATATATGTATATATATATATATATATATATATATCTATATATATA